>APFE030957557.1:548801-613130 GCA_000404065.3 Pinus taeda | reverse complement strand
GTCCTAGAACATTGCAGGACTCAAGAACAGGTTGCAGACATCTTGACAAAGCCATTGGATCAGAAAAGTTTTGAATTTTTGAGGAAGTGTCTGGGTATGACCGAATGCCCAGCAGTTGAAATTAAAGGCGAGTGTTGAATATGTAATTTCAACGCAGCCGTACCAACACTGAAAACCACCGCAGCAAAACCACAAACCACCGTGAGCTTTCTCGGACCGTTTTTGTGTGAAGGCTGTTTTCGTACACGAGCGACCCGAGAAAATATAGTGTTGATGCGTGGCAGAGGCCTAACGTCACCCTCTGACAAATTCTCAGGTGGTAAAGTTCGGTTAAAAATGCTCACCCAATATTCTCCTCCGCCTTCCGATCTACTCCATCATTCTCCACAGTTGATTGTTCAAAGCTGCATACGATCCTGCAATAAATGTTACATGAGGTAAAGTTCGGTTAAAAAGGCTCACTCGATATTGTCCTAAACCGTTGGATTAAAAGAGTGGCTGCCCACCGTTGATTAAGTTAAAGCTGCATACAGGTCTGCAGGACATGGAGATTGCGTGAAGTAAAATAAAATTTTGGTTGACCGCCGGTTTTAATATTAATGCATTTAATGAATTTGTCATAGTTGTAGGTAGAAGATTTTAATTTTAATGTTACGGAGGTATGGGTATAACATATAAGTTTTTAATTTTATTGTTTTTAATTACTCACGGATGTAAGTTTTGTTTTATTGAACAAGTAAAACACAGATTGTAATTTTTTTTGTGAATGGTATTGTGAAATGAAACGCACAGCAGTGCGAGTAAGAAAACCAGGGGAAGCATGTATCAGTGAAAACCATGAAATCTTTCACACAGCAGTGAAAAGGGTAATGTAAGTTTTTGGTGAATGCGTAATTTCCACACACCAATGTGTTGATTATTTTTTTTTATTTCTACAGCAGTAAATGTAAAAGCCATTTTTACAGCAGTAAATGTGAATGTAGATTTTACACAACAGTGTAAAAATCAATTGTAACAGAGGCAGAGTAATTTTGTTTTTGGGTAAAAAGTTTTTGGGTGAATCCCTCACAGTAAGAGGATGAATATGTATCAGTGATTTTTTGTTTTAATGAATAGAAATCTTTTTATGGTGGTGCAATACTCTGTTCTCATTAAAAATAAATTAAAAGCTTCCTTGTGCACAAAATATCCTGGAGTAAAGGAAACAGAGCATTGCCTCTGTGTGCTTGAATTGTTTGTTTTTGGGATTTTACCAGAAAAATCCCCAACACATATCCAATGGTGTTCAGTTTCACCAAGCCAAAGTTAGAAACGTGATCCATGAGGCTTCACGGACTCTTGTTTCGTGTAGTGATGGGGTTACACTGCAAGCATCTATTGTGCTGAATGCCAAGGGATTTTCGCACTGTTTGGTTGAGTATGACAAGCCCTATGATCCTGGGTATCAGGTGGCATATGGGATCTTGGCGGAGGTTGATGGTCATCCATTTGATGTGGACAAAATGGTCTTTATGGACTGCAGAGATTCTCATCTTAGCAATGAAGCGGTCCTCAGGAGCAACAACAAGAAGATTCCTACTTTTTTATATGCAATGCCCTTCTCACCGACTAGAATTTTCTTGGAGGAGACATCTCTTGTTGCAAGGCCTGGTGTTTCTGTGGAGGAGATCCAGAAAAGGATGGTGGCTAGATTAAAGCATCTGGGGATTCAGGTGAAGAGCATAGAAGAGGATGAAATATATGTTACCCCCATGGGAGGTCCATTGCCTGTGATTCCTCAAAGAATATTGGGAATAGGAGGAACTGCAGGAATGGTGCATCCATCAACTGGATACATGCTGGCGAGAACTTTGGCTGCAGCTCCGGTTTTAGCCAGCTCAACTGTTAAATGTCTTGTGTCTGGAAAAAGAATTACTGGAGACGAGCTATCAGCCGAGGTTTGGAAGGATTTGTGGCCCATGGATAGGAGACGGCAGAGAGAATTCTTCTGCTTTGGAATGGATATTCTGTTGAAGTTGGATTTGGAAGGGATGAGAAGATTTTTCAATGTCTTCTTTGACTTGGAACCCTATTATTGGTATGGTTTTCTGTCCTCGAGGTTGTTTCTGCCTGACCTTGCTGTCTTCGGGCTGGCTTTCTTTGCCCATGCCTCAAACACATCCAGGATAGAGATCATGACAAAGGGTACTTTACCTCTATTAAAGATGATTAATAATTTGGTGAGGGAGAGGGAATAGGATGATTCGACTCGATCAGCAAAGGGCTCTAGTTATATCTCATCAAAAATGCCAACTATTTCGCAACATAAGCCGAAACAGTAGGCAGATTAGCGAGTTTTTTATGTTAGTTTACACTGGAAATCTGGTACGTAAAGTATAATATAACGATACAAATAGTGGATGGAGCAACCGAGATGGTGGCTTTAGTTTCTCCTGCAGATTGTAATCTGAACAATAATTTTGTGTTGAAATAGTCACTGCTCTCCATTTTTTAACTGCATTTAATCTTCAAGAACAAGGTTCCATTGTTTAATTTAATGTTCAAGAACAGGGTTTTCCTTTGCTTGTAATTATTGGAGTGCACTTATAAGATCCATATTACAAGATGCTGTAATTGCATTTCTGTTTTGTATGAAGGAGTGGAATATGAGCCTATTTTGCTCTTTACGGGTTAGTGAAAATGCAAATTAAAGTAGAGATATCCTCCCCTATTATCCCCAAGTTGGTAGTCATTTTTTTTTTTAAATCTTGAAATAGTACGATGGTATATGGATTTCTTTGTTTAGATTCATATCATGGATTTGTGCTTGAATAATGTAAATGATGAAAACGGTTGTGGGTGATTGCTTTTGGCATAATGGCTCACTAATTTGATATGTCGCAAATATTGCTGTTTATCCTATTTTTTTGTGTTGCAATAGCTTCTGAACTTACTGTCATGTTCTTGGACTGTCTTAACATAAAAAAATGGGAGATGAAAAGTGGATGATCAAGTCACTAGTGTAGATAGAGATGAGTGAGTGAGTGTAGCTATGAAATCATGGACAGCCTGACGGATACCAATTTTGCAGTTCATCAGATTTGATATATGTGATGGACTGATTGGAGATATATGCACCATTTATCACCTATCAGGCCAAGTAATTTCCTGCTTGGTTTAGAATCTTAGATATGCCAATCCTTATCCTTATTACCTGATTGATGCAGGGTATTATTCACGTAGCTTAACCTTTCCTAAATGTAGCTTTTTTTAAGACTGATTTTGAAGGAAGATAGGTGTAAATGGGCAGATGTATTTCTTATGCAGTAAGTGCAAATAGTGATTTTTATTGCCGCTGTGTAGATCTCAGGCATTTTAGAACTTTAATCAGGCATTGAAAGTTGGCTCTGTCCAAGGCAAAATTATTGGCAACCCCCACAAATTAAACTGGGATTCTTTGTCTTTAAGTTTCTATTGTTTAAGGTCTAATTGCGCTTGATATATTAAAGCTGTTTATGTTTATCATTCAACTGTAATATGTATGATTGTTTCAAAGTTGGAAATTTGTCTTCGTTCTGCATTAGATATGTTTCTTTTGGTACACTGCAAAATTGAGAGTATTGTGTTATTCTAATTTTGATGGTCAGGTGGCTAACACATGCTTATTTCAGGTTTTTTTTACACATGTTGGAGAAAAATCGAGCAATCATGGGCTAAAAGACAGCCAAGCCTGAGGTGAGGATTCATAGGGGGGTTGTCTATGGCATTAAATAACCCGTCCTTGGGATATTCACCCCCAACTCCGAGCTCCAAAGACCACCAAAACCAAATCTAGAAGGCAGCCAAGCAGATTTTAAAAGGGACTGTCTAACTCATAGTTTAGACAGCCGAGTTCCATAGATTGAGGAGGCCAGCTAGGTCCCTCGTGATGTATAAATGTTGAGGCCTTAGCCTTCGTAAGGGACTTTTGAAACTATTGTGTATTTTGCACCTCAGTGCTGCCAGTTCTACTTTGTTCTTTTGTAGCCATTTTTGGCATCACTCTTGTGATTATTTTTTAATAGTGAGAAGCAGTTCGATTTTCTATCAAATCTGAGTTTTTCACAGGAGCCATAGCTCTCACGGTTGGGCCCAACCTGAGAGCCTAGGGCCTCCTTTCTGTACTGTTACATTTCCTTTATGTATCATTGTTTCCCTTTATGCATCTGAACGTATTTCTGTTAGGCAGATTTAGTTATGTTGCTTGGATAGATCATTGTTTATGAATGACATTGCTTCAGGTGTTTTGGTAGGATAATAACAGAAAAAAGCTTCAAAGAAAAGGGACAACCACACTCTCGGTTTCACCTCATCCTTATTGGATTAGGGGTTGGAATTGAAGAAACAGTGCTGCCCCAACAAAAACACTAGTTTGCTTGACCATGCAATCCTTAGTGTATTGTTTTCATTTGTAGAAATTAGTTATGGGTTTGGATATCTGAAATGTTTCTTTGCATATTTTATGTACATGGTTTTCTTCCCAAATAAAGTTGTTGTTCATTCATGTTGTTGATGGTTAGACTAGATTAGCTCAGGATTTGATCATTTGCAAGACTTTCTTGATTTGGTCGAAATACACCGTGCAGGGCATCTCCTCCACTCTTTCATCCACCCAAAGCATCATCTGAGCCACCTGTTCTGTCTCCTAGCTAAGTTCCTCATCTCCCATCTGTCCTTTTGTCCACGTAACCCTACCTTCTTTCTCAATCATTGCCTTAGCCTTCTTCAAGCCAAGTCAGCCTTCTACACCTCCTCACCACTCCATCCACCAGTCCTTAGGCCATTTGAGACCCCTATCCTACCTCCAGATCCATCCACACACCTACCCTCACTCATCCATCCTCTAAAAACCAATTTTCAAACATCCTGTAGAAATTTCTGAACATCCTGTAGAAATTCTTGAACATCCTGTAGAACCCCTGCAGACTTCGTGTAGAAGCTCACAAATGAGGTTTCTTGATATCCAAACTTTGTGAAACTCTCTGGAAGAGTGTTAGGGACTCATTAGACCCTCTCTGAACCATTCCAACCTTTTCCAAGCATTTCTCCTCCTTGATCCACCCCTGCACAGTAAAGCACAGTTCAAGCATATGCATGAGAAAATTGACAACTTAATAAAAAATACAAAAAGATGCTTTCTTAGGTAAAGGTAGTGTAAACACATGTATTTCCACTTCATAGATGTAATGGCATCTCTTTGAGTAGTTTGCACCCTCATCTTTGCATCAGTAGGACTAGCTGGTAGAATTAGGGTTTTCTAGGGTTTGCGCTTTCCTTTAGTTCTTTAATCTCTTTTCGTAAGTAGATTAGCTTCCTCTGAGTTAGCTTTCATTCATCAATTAGAAGCTTCTTCTAAGAGCTCATAGAAGTTGGCTAAAGCCCCTAGCGGACTTGTGCCAGCTGACCAAGTGACAGCTACGGCAAGAACTAGTACTTGTGCATACAGCACCGTCGCTTCCAAGTTTGTTACAAACAACCAGGTTGATAAAGTAAAGAAGGGAGTCCCAGGAGTTGCAGCATTATTGCTGCAATACTGGAGCCCACCATCAAGGTAAGCACGAGTTTTGGCAATTTCTGAACGGAGTAGGGACTAGCTGGCTTTGATGAAGATGTGATTATTTCAAGGGTTTCTGAGGGTGTGTTTGATGCTGGCAAATGTAGGAATAACCGATCTATCTCTGCATCTCTTGAGGAATGTGAGATCTGCCTTGTTCTTGGCTATCATAGATCTTAGATGTTCGAATAACTGAACCTTCTGTAATTTATCCATTCCGTATAGGGCTAAAATTGATGTTTTGAGGCTTCTGCGATCAGTGCTTTGTGTGTTGTTTTCTTCAAGAGTTCTCGCATCCATGATTTGATTGAATCGATGTTTCGAGCCCTCCACCGTGGCTCATCATCAGGATAGATTAGTAATTGTGTAGGACAGATCTCCTAGGATTTGAATAAATAGGGATGAGGGATGCATAGGGACAAGCCAACTTTGCCAGCCTTATTTTGTAATTTATTTATTTTTATTTTATTCTTTATTTTTATTATTTATTGTTTATTATTTTATTTTTGTTTAACTTGTTAATCTGATGATTTTTATTATTATTTATATTTTTTTTAAATTAATGTAGTTTAATATAGTATATTTTATTACTTTTATTTATTTTTATTTTATTTATTAATTAACTCTATGTTTATTTATTTAATTATTTAAGATAATTATGTTAGGTTTGTTATGTTTTATTTATATTAAACTTATTATAGTTTTGTTTGATGTTAAGTATATATAGTTGAAGGAAGATTTAATTGATTCAATATTAATATTGAAATGAATTTTAATTTATTTTATTTTAACTTTATTGTTATATTTATTATGATAATTATATTATTTGATTGTTACTACTAGTATGAATGTTTTATTTTAGATTTTTCTTATTTACTTAGAGTAAGTAATTATTTGAATATAATAATAATCTAATGTTAATTTTCATGTTAATGAATATTAATGTTAATATTGTTAATCTAAGATTTATAGTTTATAGTTTTTAGATGTAAATTAATGTTTAATTTTAAGAGATGGAAGTTTGGGTCGGAGTTTAGGTGAGAAGAGTTTTAATGGGGAAAAAGGTAGGTTAGGTTAGAAGAGGGTGTTCTAGGTCATTAAAGTAGGAATCCTATTATCACTTATTTTCCATCCTTCATCCTGATTGAGGTTGTTAGGGTTTTTACCTATTTCTATGGCTTCTCTCAGTTTTCTATGGTGATAATGATCAATTTTGGCTACTACTTTAGAGTTTTCAATGCAGATGTGATGATTGGTTTTACAAGAATGTTCGGCGAGAGCTAAGGTTTTAGAGTGGTTATGTTTTATATCGGCGGTATGTTCCTGAATTCTAGTATGGATAGAATGATCAGTTTCTCCAATGTATGTCTTTCAGCAAGAACACGGAACCATGTAAACTCCTTTGTGGCATTTGGGATCAACAAGATCTTTGACCGATTTTAGGCATATGCTGATAGTGTTCATGGGTTTGAACGTGGTTATGATTTTGTTCTTTCTTAATATGTGTGCAATTTTATCAGTTGTGCCTAATATGTAAGGGAGGTGTACCTTGCCTAGATAATCATCTAGAGGTTGTTTGTTTTTGGGATTCTCAACATCCTTGAAGGCTTTGATCACTTGGTGTCTTTTGTATTTGTTCTCTATGAATATATTCATAAGATGGTTCTTCTCATCTTCAAAGTGATTTTTATCCGAAATACGGATGGCCCTGGTTGCTAGAGTGTTGAGAACACCTGTTTTCTGGGATGGATGGTGGTGAGAGTTGGCATGTAGGTAAAGTTATGTATGGGTTTTCTTATGATATACTTGGTGTGATATGGATCCATCTTTGTTTCTTTTGATTTGATGTCAAGGAAAGGAAGGATGTCGTTCTCCTCTATTTCCATGGTAAATTGGATAGACTGTTTAGGTGTTTGTAGGAAATCCTTTAATTTTTCTTTTCCATGCTGCCAAATGATGAAAGTGTCATGGAAAAACCTTTTGCAAAGTTTGGGTTTTAATGGGGCAGATTCAATGGCCTTATTTTCAAAATCCTCCATAAAGAGATTATCAATAATAGGAGATAGAGGGGATCCCATGGCTACACCGCATGTCTGTTCATAAATTTCATTTCTAAAACTGGAAAAGGTATATTTGAGACTTGAAACCTCTACCTTGGACAGATTTGCGTACCTTTCTCTATGTGTTTCAAGCTGCAATAGTTCTTCATTTGGATATGTTTGAGTTAAGACTAGTCCACATTCGTTGTGGTTTTCTTCCAAGCTTATTGCAGAATCAAGGCTGGGGCTGTTTTCATGTACAGACTTCAAGATTAAAGAGTGAAGGGTTTAAACCTGTGAGGGGTTGATTTTCGAGAGTGTAGGGAGGTTGTCCGAGATATCCAGAGGTTTATGCTTATGGTTTGTGCTGTTGTATAGTCTTTCAAATTTAAGGTTTAGTTTCAGGCTTTTGCTTTCTTCATTTTTGAGGGCTTTCAAGGTGTAGCATCCATCTATTCTGGACCAAATTTCTGGGTCTATATGCATAGATAAACTTAGGTGTAAGTCATAAGCTTTTTTATTTAATGTGTCAAGGTAAGCACGAGTTTTGGCAATTTCTGAACGGAGTAGGGACTGGCTGGCTTTGATGAAGATGTGATTATTTCTAGGGTTTCTGAGGGTGTGTTTGATGCTAGCAAATGTAGGAATAACCAAGCTATCTCTGCATCTTCTAAGGAATGTGAGATCTACCTTGTTCTTGGCTATCATAGATCTTAGATGTTCGAATAGCCGAACCTTCTGTAATTTCTCCCTTCCGTATAGGGTTAAAATTGATGTTTTGAGGCTTCTGTGATCAGTGCTTTGTGTGTTTTTTCTTCCGAAGTTCTCGCATCCATGATTTGATTGAATCGACGTTTCGAGCCCTCCACCGTGGCTCATCATCAGGATAGATCAGTAATTGTGTAGGATAGATCTCCTAGGATTTGAATAAATAGGGATGAAGGATGCATAGGTACTAGCCGATTTTGCCAGATTTATTTTGTAATTATTTATTTATTTATTTTTATATTTTTTATATTTATTTATTTATTTTTTAACTATGTAATTGAATTAATTTAATTAAATTATTATTATTATTTCTTTTTTAATTAAGTAGTTTTTATATATATATATATATATATATAATAATATTATATAATATATTTATATTTATATTATATTATATTATATATATATACTTATTATATTTATTAATTAATTTATGAATAAATTATGTTATGTTTGTTATTGTTTTATTATAAATTAATTCATATAGTTTTTGTTCTTGATGTTTAGAGTGTTATATAAGTGATAGGAATATTATTTATTCAAAATTATATTAAAATGATTTTTTAATTTATTTTTAATTTTTATTATTGTTTATTTATTTATGATTGTTATTACCTAGTTTCATGAATGATTTTATTTTAGATTTGTTCTTATTACTTAGAGTAAATTAATTAATTTGAATATAATAATAATCTAATGTTAATTTCCATGTTAATGAATATTAATGTTAATATTGTTAATCTAAGATTTATAGTTTATAGTTTTTAGATGTAAATTAATGTTTAATTTTAAGAGATGGAAGTTTGGGTCGGAGTTTAGGTGAGAAGAGTTTTAATGGGGGAAAAGGTAGGTTATGTTAGAAGAGGGTGTTCTAGGTCATTAAAGTAGGAATCCAATTATCACTTATTTTCCATCCTTCATCCTAATTGAGGTTGTTAGGGTTTTTACCTATTTCTATGGCTTCTCTTAGTTTTCTATGGTGATAATGATCAATTTTGGCTACTACTGTAGAGTTTTTAATGCAGATGTGATGATTGGTTTTACATGAATGTTCGGCGAGAGTTGAGGTTTTTGAGCGGTTATGTTTTATATCGGCGGCATGTTACTGAATTCTAGTATGGATAGAACGACCAGTTTCTCCAATGTATGTCTTTTCGCAAGAACATGGAACCATGTAAACTCCTTTGTGGCATTTGGGATCACTAGGATCTTTGACCGATTTTAGGAATCTGCTGATAGTGTTCATGGGTTTGAACATGGTTTTGATTTTGTTCCTTCTTAATATGTGTGCAATTTTATCAGTTGTGCCTAATATGTAAGGGAGGTGTACCTTGCCTAGACAATCATCTAAAGGTTGTTTGTTTTTGGGATTCTTGCATCCTTGAAGGCTTTGATCACTTGGTGTCTTTTGTATTTGTTCTCTGTGAATACATTCATAAGATGGTTCTTCTCATCTTCAAAGTGATTTTTATCTGAAATTGCGGATGACCCTGGTTGCTAGAGTGTTGAGAATACCTGTTTTCTGCGATGGATGGTGGTGAGAGTTGGCATGTAGGTAAATTTCTGTATGGGTTTTATTACGATATACCTGGTGTGATATGGATCCATCTTTGTTTCTTTTGATTAAGATGTCAAGAAAAGGAAGGCTGTCATTCTCCTCTATTTCCATCGTAAATAGGATAGAACTGGGTAGACTGTTTAGGTGTTGTAGGAAATCCTTTAATTTTTCTTTTCCATGCTGGAAAATGATGAAAGTGTCATCAACAAACCTTTTCCAAAGTTTGGGTTTTAATGGGGCAGATTCAATGGCCTTATTTTCAAAATCATCCATAAAGAGATTAGAAATAATAGGAGATAGAGGGGATCCCATGGCTACACCGCACGTCTGTTCATAAATTTCATTTCTAAAATTGAAGAAGGTAGATTTGAGACTTGAAACCTCTACCTTGGATAGATTTGCGTACCTTTCTCTATGTGTTTCAGGCTGCAATAGTTCTTCATTTGGATATGTTTGAGTTAAGACTAGTCCATATTCGTTGTGGTTTTCTTCCAAGCTTATTGCGGAATTAAGGCCGGGGCTGTTTTCATGTACAGACTTCAAGATTAAAGAGTGAAGGGTTGAGACTTGTGAGGAGTTGATTTTCGAGAGTGTAGGGAGGTTGTACGATATATCCAAAGGTTTATGCTTATGGTTTGCATTGTTGTATAGTCTTTCAAATTTAACGTTTAGTTTCAGGCATTTGCTTTCTTCATTTTTGAGGGCTTTCAGGGTTGAGCATCCGTCTATTCTGGACCAAATTTTTGGGTCTATATGCATAGATAAACTTAGGTGTAAGTCATAAGATTTTTTATTTAATGTGTCAAGGTAAATAGGAGTTCTAGCAATTTCTGAATGGAGTAGGGACTAGCTAGCTTTGATGAAGATGTGATTATTTCTAGCGTTTCTGAGGGTGTGTTTGATGCTGGAAAACGAAGGAATAACCGAGCTATCTCTGCATCTTTTGGGGAATGTGAGATCTGGCTTGTTCTTGGCTATCATAGATCTTAGATGTTCGAATAGCCGATCCTTCTGTAATTTCTCCCTTTCGTATAGGGTTAAAATTGATGTTTTGAGGCTTCTGTGATGAGTGCTTTGTGTGTTGTTTTCTTCTGGAGTTCTCGCATCCATGATTTGATTGAATCGACGTTTCGAGCCCTCCACCGTGGCTCATCATCAGGATAGATCAGTAATTGTGTAGGACAAATCTCCTAGGATTTGAATAAATAGGGATGAGGGATTTATAGGGACAAGTCAACTTTGCCAGACTTATTTTCTAATTTTATTTATTATTATTCTTATTTTATTTATTTATTTATTTTAACTATTTAATTGAATTCATTTATTTAATTTTATTATTATTATTTTATTTATTTATTTATTATAATTATTATTTTTATTATTCTCATTCGAGGCATGAATACTTGAAACAATGCAAGATGAGCTCCTATGGATAAGAAGGAAGGCTCCAAAATCGAAGCATAGGAAAAATTTTGGAGGGTGGTTGTAGTTGCTACAACATTGGAGATGCAATGGTAGAACTCCAACTCTCTGTGTGGATCTTGTCTCATGCTAAACATATCTAACTCTTTTGTAAGTATTGTTCAGTTCATTGATTATCATGACTTCTTCACCTAGCTTGAGTTAAAGATATAGTCCCCATAATTCTCTTCATCAATAACACATATACCTAGCTAAGTCAAACTGAGTTGTTTTGATTGGGGATGGGAAGTATATAAATGCACAAGTAAAAGAGATTGTCAGAGTCTTAGTTTTCAGCTCTGGTGTTGCTTCGCTCCCAGAAATCCTGGACACTACCTCAGTGGAGTCACTTCAGGAACACAAGCATTGCTTCGCTACCAGCGAGCCTAGATAGTCCCCAATAGAGTTGCTTGGTTCATCTCTTTGCACATGAATCATTTCTCTTCTTTCATGCTTTATTTCATTTTTCATTTTTATTTGTTCAAAGAAATGTGCATAGGAAATTATTTATTTCATGGGGGCAGAAGAGGGATCCTGACTTATTGAAAGCAAAAGAGGTTGTCTCTTCAGAGAAGGATGTTTATATACATCTCTGACATACTTGTTAAGGTTTTCCTCCCCTCCTTACTCTACCTGACTTAGTTGACAAGGATTAACTGAAAATAGAAGACTAATTAGAGTATTTGGTACTAGTTAAAAGTGTAAGCATCGTGATTTCACTACGACTCTCTCTGAAACGAATGTATTTTCCATCAGAGTATCATCGACCAAAAAAATAAAATATTCACATAAAGAGATTGAATAGAAAGATAACCAAGCGTTGATAGCAATACAACTTCCTCTTGGACTTCACCTTACTTGTTCGAGAAGCCAAACATGGTCTCATGCTGAAGCTATCCTATGACTGAAAAGAAAACAAACAAAAGGAAAGAAGCGTAGAGAAAAGTGAAAGAAAGCAATTCAAAGAAACAAACAAGAAAAACAAACAACTATTCCTACTCCTAACCTAACAGTGAATAGGCCAGACTCACGTGAAAAGATACTTCCAATGTAGCCATCGATGCATTGGTTGGCCTATGTACATAAGGGAATACATGTCAAGAAAGATATAAAAACATAACAACAAACAAAAAAGATAAGATAGTTCAAACCAACACGTTTGAAGTTTGAAAGAATGTGCAGAAAAGAATGAAAGAAATGTGCATGGGAGACATTGTTATGCAACCAACTCACAAATAGATATATCAAAGACTTAAAAATTATCCTCTTCGAGTGGGAAGCCTCCTTTACATTACATAAGTGAAAAATTATTGGATGATACAAATGATAAGACCTACTTTTTATATATAGGTGTCTAAGGAGTCACAATATAATCAGAGCCTACATAATAATAATAATGTAAGGGCACAACAATAACAATAGTGGGCTTCTATGGGGCACAACAATAATGATAAGGGGAGTGCACTAGTATTATAGGGACCTAACATGCCCCTCTCCAAAAAAGTGTTGTCCTCACTGCTTGAGTAGTTATGGATGCTTCTGTATAAAATTCTCATCCTCCCATGTGGAATCTTCAATGGGTAAGTTTTTCCACTTAATGAGATACTTTGAAATTGATTGATTTCGCAGTTGTCAGGCTGTTGTTTCTATGACTGCTTTAGGCTAAAATATGAATTTTCCTTATTTGTTAAGTTATGGAAACACTGTTTGGACTGGAAGCTTGTCACTGATAACCTTCTTTAAGCATGAAACATGGAAAACTGGGTGTACTCGGGAAGATGCAGGCAACTCCAATTTGTATGCCATAGTACCAATATTTTGAAACACCTTGTAAGAATCATAGTACTTGGGTGATATTTTATTATCCTTCTTAGCTTGCTTGAGGGAAATTTGTTTATACGGTTGTAGCCGTAAAAATACCCAGTCACCTACATCAAAACTTCTTTCACTATGATGATGATTTGCCTGTTATTTTGTTCGATTTTGTGGCAGAGTGAGGTTATCCTTTACGGGTTGGAGAACTTATTTTTGATGCTCGATGTGACCTTCCACTACTTGAACCTTATAATTTTCTCTTAAAGATGATGTGATGGATGGTATCCATAAAGTGCCATAAATGGGGTCATTTTTGCTTCCGTATGGAAGGAAGTGTTACACCACCATTTACTAGAGGTAACCACTTAATCCATTGTGTTTGTTTATCAAATACAAAGCAACAAATATATCCTTCCAAACACTTGTTCACTATCTCAATTTTCCCATCAGATTGAGGATGATAAGATGATCTATGTGCTTATTAAGTACCAAGACAAGAAAATAATTTTGTCCAAAAATTTCCAATGAAAATGGGATCTCTGTCACGTACTGTAATATTTAGATTTCCATGAAGCTTTTGAATTGTGTCTATAAATGCAGTAACAACTTTAATGGCTTTAAAAGGATGAGATAATGCACAAAAGTGTGCATACTTGGTAAGTTTATCAATTACCACCATGATGACACTCTTTCATTCATACTTGGGTAAACCTATGATAAAATCCATTGAGACCTCCTCCCAACATTGACTTGGAATGGCTAAAGGTTGTAATAGACCTCAGGTCTTAATTGTCTCAACTTTATTTTGTTGGAAAACCAAACATTCTACTACAAAATTCTAAATATCAGATTTTAGAAATCCTTAGTGCCCTTCTAAGGGAGAGGTGTGCAATTCCAAAAGAATCTTTTGTTTGAATTGGGAATTCTTACAAATATATAAGTGATATTTTTACCATAATGAATCATTTTTCTAGCTAAATATATCAGCCATACTTGGATATTTTTGCAAATTTTGAATGAGTGATCAAACATATTCATCACTCTTCCATTCATCCCTACTTCGGTTATCCACTCAGGTTGGATAATAGAAATGGCACAAATCAATGCTTCCACATCCTTATCCTTTCTTGAGAGTGCATCTACAACAACATTTTGCTTCCCTTTTTTGTAGACATTTCAAAGTCATAACCCAATGTCTTTGTTAGCCATTTTTTCTTCTCTTTTGAAGATAATATTTGTTCCAAAAAGTATTTAAGACTATCATGATCAGTTTTAACCTTGAAGTGTCATTCCATTAGGTAAGGTCGTCATTTCTTTAGTGCATGTAGTATTTCCAACATTTTTTTCTCATAAATAGCTTTGTGTAAATACTTTCCTTTTATTGGACAAATTTCAAAAGAAATGGTCTTCCTTCTTGCATTAAAACAACACCAATTCCATTTCCTAAAGCATCACACCCCACAATAAAAATAATTGTGAAGTCTGGGGTAACTAAGACTGGTGCTTGGCACATTGCCTCTGTAAGACGTTCAAAGGCCTCTCTTGCTTCATCATTCTTCCATTCATCCCTTACTTCAGTTATCCAATTAGGTTGGATAATAGAAATGGCACTACGCAATGCTTCCACATACTCATCCTTTCTTGAGAGCGCATCTGCAACAACATTTTGCTTTCCTTTTTTGTAGATGATTTCAAAGTCATAACCCAACATCTTTGTCACCTATTTTTGCTGCTCTTCTGAAGATAACATTTATTCCAAAAATTATTTAAGACTATCATGATCTGTTTTAACCTTGAAGTGTCATTCCATTAGGTAAGGCCACCATTGCTTTAGTGCATGTAGTATTTCCAACATTTCTTTCTCATAAATAGCTTTGTGTAAATACTTTCGTTTGATTGGACAAATTTCAAAAGCAATGGGTCTTCCTTCTTGCTTTAAAACAACACCAATTCCATTTCCTAAAGCATCACATTCCACAATAAAACAATTTGTGAAGTCTGGCGTAACTAAGACTGGTGCTTGGTACATTGCCTCTTTAAGATGTTCAAAGGCCACTGTTGCTTCTGGAGTCTAAAGAAATTGCATCTTTCTTCAATAATGATGTTAGTGGTACCATTATTCTCCCATAATTCTGAACAAACTTGTGGTAGTACCCTGTCAACCCAGGAAATCCTTGAAGATGCTTTATGGTTGTGGGGATTTTCCATTCCTTAATGGATTTAATTTTGTTAGGGTCTACCTTAACACCCTCATGAGATACAATATGACCCAAATATTCCACCTCCTATACTCCAAAGAAACATTTGGAGGTTTTTTCATAGAATTGTTTCTCCTCCAATAGTTTGAGCACCTTATCAACATGTTGAACATGATCCTTCCAAGACTTGTTTTAGATTGGTATATCATCAAAAAATACTAACACAAATTTTCTAAGGAAGAGTTTGAAAATGAATTTCATCAAACTTTGAAATGTGTAACATGCATTAGTAAGGCCAAAAGGCATGACCAAAAATTCATAATGACCCTCATGAGTTCTGAATGTTTTTTTAGAACGTCTTCAGTCTTCATTCTAATTAGATGATATCCTAAACGAAGATCCAACTTGGTGAAGTAAATTGATCCATTTAATTCATCCAACAATTTGTGAATGACAAGAATGGGAAATTTATCTTTAATAGTGAGCTTGTTGAGCTCCCTATAATCTAGACACATATGCCATGATGCATCCTTCTTGTGCAACAATACTATCGAAGCAGAGAAGAACTTTGACTAGGTTGAATTATACTAGTCTATAGCATTTCTACAACCATACGTTCAATTTCACTCTTTTCGGCATAAGGATTTATGTAGGGCCTTATGTTTGGAGGAACACTCTGTAGAGTCAAGTGAATCATATGATCATGAATAGGTGGGAGGCCTTTGGGAGTCTCAAACACCTTGAAATGATTGTCCAAGACTTTTTTGAGATCTGGAGAAATAGATGATTTCGATGTTTGAACCCTTAGTGAGCATAATTGTGTAATCACACCCACTTGTTTTTTCTTTAGAAGCTTTGTCATGCCATTAGAGTTAATTATCTTTCCTAGTTTCCCTGTGATACCCCTTAATTCAACTTCCTTTCCTTCCCAAAATAATTTCAAGAAAAGTTATTGAAAGCTATCGTCCCCAAGGATTGTAACCATTGGACTCCTAGTACAATATCAACACCACCCATTGGAATGGAAAGCGTTGGAATATTCAATACATATTCCCACATGGTTAGCTTGATATTATGGCACTTTCCAAAGCAATTTATAGTCCCTCCATTTGCAACCATCACTTGACACTCTCGTATTGGATATAGGAAGCAATTCAATTCCTTGGCTTTCTTACAATGAATAAAATTATGGGTACTACACGAATCTATCAACACTATTACCTCTTTCTTCTTGATATATCCTTCTATATTGAGAGTTTATAGAGTGGCAATTCCTTCCAATACGTTAAAATATATGGTCAGATTTATTTCTTCTTTCTTTGGGGTTGGTTCTTGGGGTATATCCTCCTATTTTGATGTTTCTTGTTCCTTTTCTTCCTCCTCTTCACAATCTATGTAGAATAATTTCTTCTCAATACGCTTATGACCATATTTGCTATCAGAACTATAATAAAGCCATTTTTCTCTTTTTTGATCCAATTATTGTGGTGTCAACCTTGTAGGTTGTGGAAGGCTAGGATTAACAACACTTCCATCTTTATGGTTGTGACTGGTATACTTCCTTGTTGCCATAATTTTGCTTTCAAATTTTCTTGCCACCCTGAATTCCTTCTCCAATGAATCAGGTTCCCAAAGGTGAACCTCATGTTGGATGGTATCCTTTAAGGTGCCTATGAAGACATCAATCATATGCTCCTATGGAATATCGTTTACCCTGATATTCAATTTTTGGAAGTCCTCAGTGTGCTCTGCCCTTGAACCCTTTTGTTTGAGATTTATCAATTGGCTAAAGAAGGTGTTCCTCTTTGTATCCTCATAATGTGCTATCTTTTCTTCCATAAAAATTTACCAAGTGACAAGTGGTTTACGAGAAAAAATCCATCGATACCATACAAACGAATTGGGTTCTAAATATAAAGTTGCAATGTGTACCTCTTGTGTGTGTTGGACATTATGGAGATCGAAATATTGCTCCATTTTTAGTATCCATGTTACAAGATCCTTGCCATCAAAATTCTTCATATCAATATTTGGAATATGGCTAGTCTTCAATCCAAGGATATAGTCTATGGAATCATGATTAACATTCCTTTTATTCTCATCATGAGTTTCATCTAATACCTTTTCTCCATTAGGAAGCATTTATTGTAGAAACTTTGTCAAACCTTCCATGCGTGCTTTTAAACCATTCTTCAAATATTCCATGTTTCCTTTCATTTTTTATTCTATAACATCCATCTTAGATTCCATACCATTCTTTAAAACATATATCTTATCTTCAATTTCATTTTTGGTTACTCTTTGCAAGAGCAAAATTTGTTGCACTTGATCTCGCAATTTTGATATCTCATGTTGCATTTCTTCCTCTTCTTCATGTGTCATAGAAGAGATTTCTGATTGCTCATTAGGTGTGTCCATTTTTTTGTTTTGAAGAATTTTGAAATCAAACAATGATATCTGTGCTTCACTATTCCCTTTGAATCACTTCAAACTATTTTTTAAACAAAATTTATGCAAAATTTTAAAAATACACACCTTTTTCTTGCTTTTTAGGAGCTAGATATTGCAACTGTGGTATCTATGTAATGAAAAACCTCCAAGATTTTAAATTTCTTCTTGTGGTATCTATCTAAGTCCTATTTCCAACCCCACAAGTCATATAAAGATTGGATTCTTCACGAAAGAGTTATGTCAAATCTCCCATGATGACCTGATTATGGACTGGTTTAGTAGAGCGAAGTTGTACAGGATGCCACATGTCACTATTTCAACCTTAGGCCCTGAAATTGATACATGAAAACACTACAGTTAGTTCAATTTTAGAAACTTTTTATATAATTCAAATCATATGTTTGAAATGAAAGATATGATGATTTTCCCTAGGTCACCTGTTTGAGACAAAATTTTGGAGCTTGAAAAAACCCTAAATGCCTCAAAACATATATCCGAAAATATAGCGAACCAAGATCTAAATTTTTTACATGAATTTCTATGAGATTTTGGATCCACATGGTAAAATTTCTAGCTTCTGAATCCTTGTATAAAAAACATTATAGTGAAAATGCCAAGATAACCTGTTTGAAGAAGTGAAACCCTAGAATCCAAAGCTCTGATACCAAATGATATGCAACCAGCTCACAAATAGATAAATCAATGACTTAAAGATTATCCTATATGAGGGGGGAACCTCATTTACATTACATAAATGAAAAATTCTGGGATGATACAAATGACAAGACCTCCTTTGTATATATAAGAGTATAAGGGGTCACAATATAATTAGAGCCTACATAAAAATAATAATGTAAGGGCACAAGAATAACAATAGTGGGCTTCTATGGGGCACAAAAATAACAATATGGGGGCTACATGGGCACAAAAATAATAATAAGGGGGATACACTAGTATTATAGGGACCTAACAGACAATCTATGGGAGCATGATGGTGTGTAGACACATTGCGACCGAAAGACATGCAAGCACAAACTTTCAAACTGTGAAAACAAGTGAACATAAAGTAAGAAGAAAATTTTTGCTTTTCAACCATGCTCACCATGTATGACACCTCCAATGACTGAGTGATAGGATTGTGTGAGACATAGAGGATGTGAAAGTTGTAAAACAGATTGATTTTCAGTGTGCACGATAGAGTGATGAGGAGCACAGAAATATTCAACACATTTATGATCGGAAGTGGAACTGACCTCAAGTCTATGAGAACCCTAACGTAATCATCAACATAGGTTGAAGTGCCTTGACAACTTGGGGGAGTTCTAATTCACTAGAAGATGGGTCATTGAAGACCGGTGGCTTACAAAGAATGATAGTGGAAAAATCAAAATCGTGATCAACTCAATCAATGAAAAGATCACGACACCCATGATCAAAAAGTTCAATATTACAAACAGAGGCATCCTCATGATCTGATGAATTGTAAAGAGGGGATGATAGAGAATGAGAAATTTAAACCTCTATATTTCTAGAAAGATAAAATGAGATATTGGAGGATCGAGCATAAAGGACTTGTCCTCTCCCCATTCAGATGAAAAATTGGCATTCCACTTGTTCTGAGAATGACTGAAAGTAGTAACATCAACAAAAACTGAATTTTCACAAGATTCAACAGAAATGATAGAATCGTGGAAAATGTCAGGTTGATGCGGAAGAGGTGCGGAATGAAGGAGGTCATCCTTCATCACAGATTCTTGTTTAGATTTAGACTTCCACACATACTCATCGGAAATGATATCGCAGGTTGGTTTTTCAATTCCAACTCCATCTAGAACTTGATCCTCGTGAACATCAAAAGAGAGATTCAAAATAGGTGAACACAACACATCACAATCCAAAGGATCAGAGGGACCAAAGGATGGAGGACGAGGAGATAACACTTCATCACAACCATCAGATTCATAGTCCAAACCTATGCTGTAATTCTGAGTATGTGTGTGTTAAAAATAGCAACAATAAATTCCAATGTAGTTTGTCCTTGAATTAAATTGTGAATTAAATCAAAATTATATTCTCATAGCAACTCGTAATAGTTAATTAAGTTAAACTGACTTAACTGAATTATGAAATTCATGTTGGAAATCTATCTAGAGTCATGTAGAGTGATCCCTAAATTTTAGGGGCCCATGTTGAGTTCTTTTGATTTTTAATTAGATAACTCAGTCTAACCAGTTCTAATTGTTGGAGGAACTAGTAGAAGTCTCGTAGTGGGGAAGTTCACCAATGCATCCTCAGTGCCACACCAGTTAATTGAAGTTTCACTCATAAATAACTCATGCATGTTAGTTCAGAGGAAGACCCAATTGACATTAGAGTTCAGGGATAGTGTACTATCAATTGTATAATTTTCCAAGTTGTACAGATGGTGCATGCAACCAGTGGAAGGCCTATGGATGGATTGCACAGTTATGGAGAGTGAATTTCCCAATTAAATATGGTGTAATTCTCTCAGGAATTGCACAAGGAAGTAGGGGCTTGGAAGGCAGCAGAATTGGCTAAGTGTTGTCTTGAGCTGGCTTGTGAGGTAGAGAGATAGATTGTACTAGTGCAAGAATTGTTCGGGTTGAACAAGAATTGTATTTTCTTCTCAAATATTCTAGTTAATGTAGTATATATAGTTGAGTTTTTAGCAATTTATTTCCCCAAATAAATATTGTTTTATGTGTGATTGATATTCTTCCTTTTCTGCTTATTGTTTTCATCAATAAATTTTGGTTTCTGCTGAAGAGTAGACTAGATTCTTGTCTTGTGTTTTAGCATATCACATAAGATGTTGAATTTACAGTAAAAATATACATGGTATAAGATCTGAAGATAGTATAGAAGAGGAGAATTCAATTTTATTGTGCAGGTGAAATCGAATTTGCAAGTTCATACTTTAGATTCAACAATATGTCATTCTATGGTTTGCAACTTGAGTATGCCCCGTAGGGCAACTCGAATGACATAGCTTGGAAGGGCAGGATAGAGGTAGTGCTAGAAGACAGTGGCCTCAAGGATTCATAGATCATGACATTCCTAAGCCTGCAACATATGATGCTAAATATCTAGTTGAATGGAGAACATATGTGGAAAAAGGGAGAAGGATTATCTTGGAAGGAGTTCGAGACCACATTGTCTTGAGTCTCCATGGTAAGGGCACTCCATAGTCAATGTGGAATGCATTGAAGGACCTATTTCAAAATAACAGTGACCATAGGAATTTGACACTGAAGGACAAACTCAGAAAGATCAATATGGAGAATGGTGACTCAATTTTGAAGTACTTGACCAAGTTCACCCATTGTCAAGATGAGCTTGGAAGTGTTGAGATTATAGTTGCTGAAGATGATATGGTGAGCCTAGCTCTTCTAGGACTTCCTAAGAGCTGACACAATTATGAGGACTCAATTAATGGGAGGGAGAAGCTATTAGATTGGGAACAGATTTGATATAGGAAGATATTTCACAAAACACCAAAGACGGATCCTCATCAAAGGCTGATGATGAGGAGAATTGTGCCTTAGCAGGTAAGGCAAAGAAAGGGAAGGGGAAGTCATCCCATTCCAAATCAATTTCTTATGAAGGCGAAAAGAAGGACATGTCAAAAGTCAAGTGCTTTCACTATCACGAGCTTAGACATTTTTCCACAAAGTGTCCACTCAAGAAGGCCGATAAGAATCTCTCAAGAGGAGTGGTAGGTGAGGCTATTCCCTCGCAATTAAAACTGGAATTTACCCTCATAGTATGTATGGTGTCATCGATGATGGGTAGTATATGGTACCTGGATAGTGGAGCTCCTTTCCACATGACCGATAACAGATAGCTCTTTAGTAACTTAGAGGAGAAGGATCTCCAGATGCATATCGAGATGGGTGATGATGAGAGGTATGCTGCTACTGGTCTCAATATAATTACCTTTCAGAGGGAGATGGGTTCTCCCCTCACTTTACGAGATTTTATGTATGTTCCTAGTTTGAATAAGAGCTTGGTATTTGTTGCCATGTTGGAGGATAGAGGCTATGATGTGATATTTATTAAGGGAAAGGAATTCCTTTGTCATGTAGCCATAGGATAGGTGAAGAGGATAGGGGTTCGAGTGAAGAATATCTATAAGTTGGAGGTGGAAGACTGTGCTGCCTTAAGCATGGAAGTAGAGAAGGTGTAGAGCCGAGACATCGGTGAGTTGTGGCATAGGAGATTGGGTCACTTGCATCATGGCAGTTTGAAGATCATGCAATAAATTTAAACCTGTCTTACCAAAGGTACACTAGAACAGGTTGACACATGCAAAGGGTGTACCTTGGGAAAATACACCAAAGCTTCTTTCAGGACAAAGACAATTGAGCACAGGTGATCCTTGATCAAGTTCACTCGAATGTGTGTGGACTGTTCTCGATAGCGTCCACGACCAAGCACAACTATTATGTTAATTTGTTGTTGATTTTTCTAAGTGTTGGATCTTCTTCATGTAGAATACAAATCAAAATTTTGCAAAGTTTTATGAATTTAAAGCATTGGTCGAGAAAGATAATAGTAATAATATTAAAGCTCTCAGGAGTGATAATGGTGGAGAGTATGTGTCGAATGAGTTCAAAAAATTATGTACAACAAAAGGCATTTGATAGGAGTTGATAGCCCCTCATAACCCACAACAGAATTGGGTGGTTGAAAGGAAAAACAGAAGCATTGTAGGAGCAGCACGAGCGATGTTGCATGATTAGGGCCTACCACTACACTTGTGGGATGAGGCATGCAACACAACTATTTATTTGCAAAACAAAATCCCTCATCGAATTCTTGGGATGAGTACACCGGAAGAGGATTTTTCAGGGAAGAAACTAGATGTGGGAAACTTTATGATTTTTGGTTCATCATTCTACTGCCATGTAACCAAACATGCATGGAAGAAGCTTGAGCCAGCAATAAAGTTGGGGATATTTGTGGGGTACACTGATACACCTCACAAATATCAGGTGTACCTGCCAACCAATAGGATGACAGTGGCTTGCAGGTATGTGAAATTTGATGAAGAGAAGGCCATGAGATGTTCCCTTGAGAGGGAGCTTCAACTACATGTGATTGAGGAGATTCTATCTCCTAAGGAGGAACCTCAGATTGATATGGAGCAGCCACATGCAGAGGATCAGAGAGAGGAGACACCCACTCATGCAAAGTCTTCCAGAGATGGGAGAAATCACACCAGAGAGGGTGGTAGGTTATTGCATGATGCTAGAGAGAATGTGGGAGCACCCACATCACAACTCAGGTAGAGGAGGTCACCGGAGAGGTACACTGGCTTCATGGCTCCGAAGAGTGCATGTGTAGAGATTGAGACATCCTCTTTTGAGGAAGCAGTGCAACAACTAGTTTGGGTTGGTGCCATGGTTGAGGAGTATGATTCCATTGTGAGGAACAGTGTTTGGGATGTGGTTCCAAGAACGACAGACAAGTGAATGGTAAGTTCCCAATGGATTTACAAGGTAAATAAAGCAACAGATGGTAGTGTGGAGAAACACAAGGCCAAGTTTGTGGTCAAAGGTTTTTCTCAGATGGAGGGGATTGATTACGATGAGACTTTTGATTCTATTGTAATGTACTCATCAATCGTATCCATTTTGGCACTGTCAGTGCAGATGGGATGGAAGACACATCAAATGGATGTAAAGACAACATTCCTCAATGACATGATTCAGGAAGAGGTGTATATTGAGCAACCTGAAGCATTTGAGACCTTCGACAAAGAGTTGCATTTGTGCTGACTCAAGTGAGCATTGTATGGAATGAATCAAGCACCCTGTGCTTGGTACATTGGGATCAATAGTTATTTCACCAGGTTGGGCTTCACCAAAAGTGAAGTAGATGAAAACCTTTACCATATTGTGGTTGAAGGTAAAATTTTTATTATTCTTCTATATGTCGACGATTTGATTCTGACAGGTGATGATAAGCTGATCAAGTCTTGAAAAGAGGATCTTGCAAGAGAGTTAGAAATAAAGGACTTGGTTCTTATGCACTATTTTCTGTGCATGGAAGTATGACAAGGTGATGATGTAATTTTTGTCTCTCAGGGTAAGTATGCCAACAACATATTCAAAATTTTCCACATGGAGAGCAGTAAACCCATGGAGACTCCTCTAGTAGGTAACTGGAGGAAGGAGGATGCTACTTCATGTGAAGTAGTGAAGACTACTATTTACAGGAAGCTTGTGGGTTCACTCATGTATTTGGTGAACACATGACTGAAAATGTGTTATGTTGTTAACCAAATTAGTCAAGCGATGGTTAAGTCAATCAAGCTGTATTGGAAGGCAACCAAACATGTGTTGACATACCTTAGAGGCACTACTCAGTATGGTTTATAGTACAAATGGACAGAGGGAGTGAAGCTTCAAGGCTTCACTGATGCAGATTGGGAAAGGAGTCATTTTGATAGGAAGAGCACAACAGGTGGGATCTTCAGTATTGGGTCAGGAATTGTTTCTTGGTACATCGGGAAACAGAGATTAGTTGCACTCAGTTCAACAAAGTAGAGTACATGGCTTCTAGTAAGGCAACTTGTGAGGCTAGCTGGATGAGGAAGATTCTTGTTGGTTTGTTTGGTTAGTAGGTGGATCCAAATGTGATTTACTGTGATAATCGAAGTTGTATCAAGCTCTTCTAAAATACATTTTTTCATGACTGTTTCAAGCATGTTGATATTTAGTATCATCATATTCGCGATTGTGTGTAGAGGAGAATTATGTTGTTGGAGTACATTTCCACAGAGGAGAAGGATGAAGATATTTTAGAAAATGATTTGTAAAGATGAAAATTCAAGTTTCACAGAGGTAGGATCAGGGTAGCAGATAATCCCTTTCTTGTTGAGAGGGAGTGTTAAAAATAGCAAGAAGAAATTCCAATTTAATTTGTCCTTGAATTAAATTGTGAATTAAATCGAAATTCTATTTTCATAGCAACTTGTAATAGCTAAGTTAAATTAACTTAATTGACTTAGGGAATTCAATTTGGAAGTCTCTGTAGAGTCATGTAGAGTGTCCCTAAATTTTAGGGGCTTAGGTTGATTTCTTTTGAGTTGTAATTAGATAACTCAGTCTAAATGAGTTATAGTCAGTTAAACTATTTTTAATTGTTGGAGGAACTAGTAGAAGTCTAGTAGTGGGGAAGTACACCAGTGCATACTCAGTGCCACACCAATTAATTAAATATTCACTCATAAATAACTCATGCATGTCAGTTCAGAGGAATACCCAGTTGAGATTAGAGTTTAGGTACAATGTACTATCAATTGTATAATTTTCCAAGTTGTACAGATGGTGCATGTAATTAGTAGAAGGCCTATGGATGGATTGTGCGGTTATGGAGAGTGGATGTCCCAATTAAATATGGGCTAAATCTCTTAGGAATTGCACAAGGAAGTAGGGGCTTGGCAGGCAACAAAATTGGCTAAGTGTTGGCTTGTGAGGTAGAGAGATAGATGTACTAGTGCAGGAATTGTTTGGGTTAAACACACATTGTATGTTCTTCTAAGATATTATGGTTAATGCGATATAGATAGTCAGGGTTTTTAGTCCCGAGAGAAATATAGTGTTATGTGCGATTGATATTCTTAATTTTCTACTTATTGTTTTCATCGATCTATTTTAGTTTCTGCTGAAGAGTAGAGTAGATTCTTGTCTTGTGTTTTAACATATCACATAAGTTGTTGAATCTATAATAAAAATGTATAGTGTGGTGATAAAATATGGTGGTACATCAATGGATGAATTATCAACTTCTCCCACCTCAAACCTATAGAACTAGAGTTTTTTGATGAGAAGGGGACGAAGGGTCACTTGGAACAACAACCTCATCCATCATAGGTTTAGAAGATCTAATACTAAGGTATTTTGGGAGAGGTTTGAAAGATTCAAGCTCGTGTGGATTTTCTGAAATGTGAACAAGGTATTGAAATCTTCCTTTCAAGAAAGGCCAATCAACTTCATCTTTAGGAAATTCAAAACAAAAATGCATGAAACGATTGTGACGATGATGCAGTGATTCATTAGGTGATTTTCACAATTTCAAAATTTTCTTGCACAAATGTTTATGATCATACATATCAAACGCACGAAACAATTCTATGACAAGATGTTAAAAAGAGTGTATGGAGGCATCATGAAATGTGCAACACCATTCCCTTACGTGCCCTTCGAATGTGGGAATGAACAACCTACAACCAACATCCTCATAGTGGATGTTGTGTTCTGTGCAGAAATCAAGAAACAAGCAGTATGATCAAATAAGGTTGTTTCACCATCGCCATCGATTTTTAGAGTTGACAAGTCATTTGTGATACTCACCGACACTTGCAGACTTACGTTTCTAGAAAAACATGTCAGGGTTATGATTGTGGAAGAGGTCATTAAATGTGTGCATAAACTAAAAATAGACTTGAAGGGCTCAACTTGTCATCTGGCCCTCCTTCTAGTGCCAGAAATGTTGACGATGCTAGACTCGTCATCATTCATGGGATATCTTTGATATGAAATCCCAACTAGACCTCACACTGTTTGGAGTAGGAGTCCTAGTAGTGGGTGGTAATGTTATACCTTGATTGCAAAAACATGCAGAGTGAGGTATGATTAACTTTGGGTGAAAGAAAGTGTGTGAACCTATAGAGAGTCAATTACAATGCATGAAGGTTCTAACACATGAATGGAAAATGAGGTGCGCCCCTAGGAAGCCTGTAATAGTACGCAACTTTAAAGGAACACACGAGGGTAATGATATCACAAGCTAAGATGCAAAATAGTCTACAAGTTAAAGTGATGAATTAACACAACAACATGCATTAAACAAGATTCATACAAATGCACAAAAAATATTTCATAAGCATAAGCATAAGTTAAATAACATACATTGAAAATACAACAAGAATAGTCCTAATATATGCACAACATATGCATGAAAGCGTGTTGGCTCTGATTTTATTATAAGTGAAAGTCCATTCATACATACACCATTGATAGAAAAAGAGCCCCAAAAGTTGAACATTAAATTCAAGAACACCTACTCCTCAAAATAAGTATACTCGCTGTATGCTACAGAGAAGTAAAGGCTCTTCACAATACTCCCAAGCTCCTTCTAAGCCTAAGCCTAACAAAAATATTAGCTCCCAAAAGCTTGTTACATGAGTTATGAGGTTCTATTTATAACAAGAGGGCGCGACTCTTCATCTCCCCTTTGTGACCTTTAGACTACCCTCACGACTCTTCAACTTCTTTGGAAAATGACTCATTACATTACATCATGACTCTTCATATTCCAATATTGACTCTTGGAATTTCACTTACAATATAATTTCAAATAATATAACATTTTACACTTGTACCCATATAAGACAAAATAGGGTACAGACAACATGACAGATTAATCAAGAAACAACACTATGATGCTTGAGTTTGGGAGAACTCTAGCTCAACAACCTCCACTTGTTGCTTCTTGGCCACATATTGGTGCCAAGCTCAATACTATGTGATGATGTCCCCAAACTACATGATGGTATCTAGTTGGAAGAAGACTCTCGCCCCCATGGCATCCAGGTACAATGTCTTGGAACCGGTTTCAAGTTCGTTCTGAAGCATGAGCAACATTGTTTTGACTTGGACAGGACCACCAATGTAATTCTTCATGTTCTATTTGTTCAACTCCAAATCTTCCTTGTTAGAAATCTATCTTAGCTGCTCCAACTACTCTTCGATCTCCTATAGGACTTGGTTCCTGGGTTTGGCTTTGGTGAGTGAACCGACTGATGCGATCTTTTGTGTTTTCACCAAGACATCTAAGCTATTGAAAAACCATACATATGAGACCTAAATGCTACCAATAAATGAGGCAATATGATTTTAGTTCTAAATCAACATCTGAACTCTCTCTTTCTCCTACTTTGCCTGTTGCTTCATTTTCTTCACTAAGTCAAGTGGCGCCCCTTTGTATCACATTTTCCACTCTTACACATAATTAATGGCATCTTGTATGTTCTTGAGATTTTTAACAAACTCTTTGCTCTACTGTTGTGGACCATGTAAACGGGAAAATGCTATATGTACAATCAAAAACCCCTCATATAGATTCCACATGGTTAATCTCCTAGTGTTGATACTTTAGCAAGTATCATTGCTCTCATCTCCTCCAAGTAAACCTGTGTGGAAAGTGCACCCTGTGCTGTTGCACTGAGTTGTTGTGCCTCTTGCTTTGTAACCTACAAGTTCTGAGAAAATTGCTCATTCTCAGCCATCAAATACTAAAATTTGATCTAGTTTCTCCTACAAAGGCCAAGTTGGCTTTGACAATGGAATTTAGATGTTTCTTGGTGTCTTCCACTATCACCCTTTCTCAAACAAATGCAGGTGATGTGTGATCATCTAAAAATTTGTGTCTCTGTGCTTGTACAATCCTCTTTTGGAACTAATCTCATATCAGATTGTACACATCCATTACCAGATCATCATTAAGGGGAACAACATCCCCTTCTTTGGTCGAGGCTGGCTATGTTGTTGGAGGTGGTGGAGATTGAGTGGTGACCTATGGTATGCTTGACATTAAATAAACATCTTCATTCTACATCTCCTATTCCATCTCAATGTCTGTTACTTCAATCAAGTTCTCAATCTGTTGAGCAAGCTACCGATCCTGCATATGTTCACCTTCCTCCTCAGCTTCTGGTTGGTTTTGTTCCTGCTCTTCAACCTGTATCATTGCTATTTCTTTGTTCACTGCACCTTTCCTTTCTTCTTCCTCCTATTTTATATTCTCTTCTTCTTCCCTCCTCCTCAACTCTTGTTCTTCCTTCAGTTTCTACTCTATCTCCTATGGCTTCAATTCTATTCGTACAACCTCTGCTTTTCTTTCTTCCTTCACTCTACTCTCTATATCCTCTACTTCCTCTTTTCTTTTGCTGCTAAACTTGCTTTCATGAGCATAGGATATGATTTCATCTTTGTTCTCCCTATGTACTGTCAAGAATCTTCCTCTTTCCCTTGTCCATCATAGGATTATTGCCTTCTGTTGTTGTTTCTTCTGGAATTATTGTCGTCTATGGAGCAGCTTGTGAAGTCCCTGTTAAACTGACCAACTCACGGAGTTTCGAGGCATTGTAGAAACACCTCAATGGATCCTCCACTAGCCAATGGAATTCCCTGTTGATCTAGGGAAGGTAAACCCTCCCACACTGGTATTTACAGATACCACAGGGATCATACAGATTAAAGTCCCAAGTACTGAATGCAAACCTAACTATTTCCTTTCCCTCAATATCTGTGACTTTCAAGCTCTTTATATCATATAATCCAATTTGCAAAGGAGGATGAGGGCCATGATGCTTTCTTCTTCCTATGTAAAGTTGCTCACAACCCTGTGGCAAGATGATACGACACTTCTTGCATGATAAGATTGTTGTTGGGATACCTTGGTAAAACGTGCTGAGGCTTTTCTCCACCGAACACTCTAAGGAAGGTGCCACTTGGTGAGGCATGCCAATCTGCTATGTCTGCTATCACCTCCATTGCTCCTCGTGACATACAAGGTGGATATTTTTCAAAGATGAGCTTGTAAATTAGGATGATGTGGTTAGTTGGGACATCCAAGAGCAACTTGATGTGCAAGGTAGATTATCGTGGTGTCCAAGTCCATTTCATGCCAGGGAACTGCTATTGTGCACATATTGCATCTAGTAAATATGCATACATATAGTTACTTTCTCACGAGCAGGAGGACTCTGAGCCTGTGCTACATGGGCCCTCAACTATCGAGCCAACATATATGACCAGTTGAAAAACTTCCCCTCATTCACAACCTGGCCTAATAAGGCTGCCCACCCTTTAGGAAATATTTTCGTGCTCTACTAACCATGGATCCTGCAAGCTAAGATAACCAAGATATGGCCTTCCTGAGGGACTTTGTCATGTATACACGAGTGGGTGTCTATCGTAACTTCGATGACACTTTCACCCAACCTTTGACATTGTCTCATGTATTCACATAGTTGTGGGTGTCATAGAAAAGTGAATCCATGAGATTCACTGGCTCATGCAAGTGAGACATGTGCTGATAATTTTCTACTTGAAAGGTAGCAAGCTTCTGGCTAGTGGCACTACTCAATGTCATAGTCTTCTCATCAATATGTGAGACAATCCATCTGATGACATCTACATGAAGGAAGGTTGGATATATGCATGCAACCTTGTGTATTCCTAACTGTCAGATACTGAGATAAACTCGTCAATCCTCTATGTCTGCCCCAAAGTCCTTTGAAAAAGCATTTTTAACCTGCTTCCATGTTAGTGATGATACCTTTTCTATAAATAGTTGGGTGTCTGCATACAATGGAAAGTATACTGTTGTTTACTCAAATGATTCCCCAATAATTCTTTCAGTGGTCTCTTTTGAAGAAGCTCTCTTTGATTCCATGGTAATAGTGACTGTTGGAGAGGTTCTCAACAACTGTTGTACTTGTGGGACAAAAAGACACTCATGGAAATCAAACATCAGTCTTTAGAAAATATACTTTCAAGGCTTGTTCAAGCAAAAAATTTGGCACCTGATGGGGAGGATTACACAATTTTCATTGACAAAGGGGAATGGCTTCCAGTGGGGACTGTGCAGTGTGTAGTCCCAACAACCAGGGTTGAAGCTTGAGGCTTGGGACTTCACAATGCGCAGTCCCAGCTTGGGCAGAGACTAGGAGAGCCTGTGCATTGTGCAGTTGGAGCCAATATGTAATGCACACTGCGCAGTTCTAAAGGCCAAGCTTGTGGCTTGAGCCTTAGGATTGAACAATGTACAACTGGGCAAGGCAGTATTTGACCAACGCAAGTGAAAATATGCTCGATGGAAGTGTAAAAAATAAGTAAAAGTGAGTGATGATGGGCGTTTGAGTGCAAAACTGACTAAGTATGAGTAAATCCATGTAGATCAAGTGCAACAACTAATCAAACAGAAGGAAAATCAAGCATGTGAGGAGAGACGTCGCAATGACGACTATTGGTGTAAAAACACAAAAACTAACGTGACACTTGTTAAAGACAAATGAAAACTTAAGAAAAAACTTCTAAATGTTAAAACAAGTTGAAAGACCAACAACCATGATGATAAATAGGTTAAAAAACACTCACATAAGTGAAACGATAAAAAGCGACAGAAAAAGTGGCAAAAGACGACAAAAGTGAAACTCACTCGGAAAAGCGACGATGACCACACTAAAGGTTCCTTCATCTCATTAGGAATGATATATCTCCAAGATAAAATGTGCAAATGATCTCTAGAGGTGCCAATTAAATATATTTGATCTAATTAGGCTTTATGACATGCATGCCTAAAATTAAGGAAAAAACAACACTTGGCAAAAGTTTCTAATAATAGCGAAAGTGACTCCTTTAAGATATTAAAATTAGATTCTTATTTTTTATGGATGTTTTTTTCTTTTTAAAGTTTTTATTTTTTGCTTTTTCCAAGGAAACTTTCCATGCACACTGCTAGGAAAGACTATGTTGTTCCGGGGAACTAGGAACCTTTTTGGTTCAATGCACTACATAGTTTCTAAGCTTAGTTAGGGATTGTGCAATTTATGGGCTTTGTGTTGGGCTTCCTACCATGACTGTGCAAAATTTGAGCTCAAGGATGACTGCCAGTAAGAATTGTGCAATTCCCATCATTACGGCTGCTTGCCTTCAAGGTTTGCGTAGTTTCTAGAGCCAAGCCTAGAACTGTTGTGAGACCAAGTTGGGAGATCATCTTGTGAGTTAGAAAGATTAGATAAGTGTGAAAACAAGCAAGCGCAAGCACAAGCACAAACGAAAATATAAATCTCATTGGATGCATGAATACTTGAAATAGTGCAAGATGAGCTCCTGTGCATAAGAAGGAAGGATCCAAAATTGAAGCATAGGAAAGATTTTGGAGGGTGGTTTTACCTACTACAATAGAAAAAATAAAAGATCATAACAACAACATATAATAACAACCCAATTTGGCATGGCCATGCTTAAATTCAATAGTAAAAACAACAATTCAAACATATATCCAATCACGAAACACAAAACACATGAAACATTCAATACCCATGAAAACTCAATCCCATGAGTCCTGGTGTTCAATGTGTCAATCACTATATATATATTATATATATTTTATATTAATATTATAATATATAATATATATTTATATTATATATTAATATAATATATATATAAATATATATATACTGACTGTGTTTTAAGATTTTTGGTAACCTTAAAATTGTAACATCCTTAGAAATAATTCATGGAGAGACATTTCAGCACATCAGAGAGCTTGAGGGGGTGCCCCCTTCTCTCCTCTAGTGTTACACATTATTACTTCATGTGCTTGGATTTCACATGAATTTTACTCCTTCTTTTGTTGTCAATTAGGTCAGTCTCTTTTTAGGCGATCTCCTCCATAGTGCCAACAAGAAATATGCTTCCTTTCCTTTTTATCATTAAGAGGCCTCTTTCTAGCCTTGTCATCATGACATTTGTACACCTCTCGAGAGATTAATGCATGTTAACGAGAGATTTTTCGGCATAAATCACATGATATTTCATTTTTTGATGCGTTTCGAACTAATGAGTGTGGTTCATCGTCAGGACAAGTTGAAGAATTAGATCAAGCTATGCATGTTAAATAGACAAAGCAGAACCTCCAACCATTTAAAATCTACTTTATTTTATTAATATTATTATTCTTGAACTATTAATATTTTATCTTTATAGAATTAATTTTATTTTATTATATTATATATATAAAGTAGTTAAAACCTTTAGGTATATATAACAATTAATTTAATCTGGGATAATTTTATTTTATTTTACTTTTTAGGTCATTCCTCTTATAATAACTATTAACTTTAATAACCATTTAGAATCCGCTTATTATTATTATTATTTATGATTAATATTATTATATGAAAGGTGATGTCATGCGTCCCTCTCACTTATTATAACTAAACTTCCGAATTATTATATTAAATTAACTTATCTTTATGCCCCTGGTCATGCTAACTGATCCCCAGTCAAATTTAGCTGTTGGTCAATATAGTCATTGCCTAGTCAAGGATTATAACCATTGGAGGTTTTGCTCTGTCTATTTAACATGCATAGCTTGATCTGATTCTTCAATTTGTCCTGATGATGAACCACACTCATTGGTTCGAAATGCGTCGACAAATGAAATATCGTGGTTAATAAGGTGGCAATAATGGTGACAAGACAGGGGTGGGGCGAAGCAGCACGACACTTGCCCACCCAGTACATGGTTTTAAATACCGGCAAGTGGATAGGCGTATGGCATATGTGCAAGGCTGGTTATAGTGGATATCAGTCAGGTGGCCAAGGTTCGTTATCCATGTCCTCTGTGACGGCTCTCCCCTCCGCATGCTTCAACCTGCGAGTGATGATGGTAGTCTTTAATGCTGCAATTATGGAAGGAGTTTCTTGAGACATGCCTGGAAGGCTTAAAGTGGGGCTCTGTTTGGGGTTGAAGGCAAAGCCTCTCGAGCTGTATCACAGGGCTCATACTCTCGCCTCTACTTTGATCTCGGCCTGGGTTATATCCGAAGTCTCCTGGCATTTTTCTGGAATTGCCTGTCTGAAGCATCGCTCGGCCATCACAGGGCAGCTCTTGTCGCACTTCTCTCTTCTTAGTGGGGTCTTTTACCACATTCTGGAGGTTTTAGTGTTGGTTCGTCACCACTTGGTTGCTGGTCTGGCCTTAAGCTTCGATGGGGGGGTCCTGAATCGAGTGTTCATCACCTATGTTCCTCTGTTTATCTATGTGGTCTCGGGTCTCGTCTATGATACTAGGTGGCGGGAGATAGGTATTGTCAATTCATGGGTCGCCTGTTTACATCCTAGAAGGTATCACTTTGTGCACAATTTGAGTATGTTGGTGAAAGGTTCTAGTAGGTTCCCTCCCTGTCCCCTGCGTCTGAGTGGCTCTACTCGTCTAGCCACTGCTCTTCCCGTCCGTTATCTTTCCAGCGCTTCCTCTGAGATGGCTAGACTTTGACAATGAATGGGATGCCAAAGAGGTCAACCAAGGCGCGCTTTGTCAAGCCTATCCTTGGACTCGCCTGCCCCCTCAAGTGATTTGCTTGCTGGTCGTTACCCCTACACCCGAAGTGGAAGAGGGCGGTTTCGTGCCTCCAGTCGCCACCGTGAGCCTCCATCCTCGTCTGGTTCTATTATTTTCTCTTTCAAAAGTTCCTTGCATCGGCCTCGGATAACGGCTCACATTACAGTGGTTTTCCATGAGACTCCTCAGATGGAGGACTCGGACTCTCATCCGGAAGGTTTGGGGGCTGTTTTTGGACCTTCTCCATCTATTCAGTTGAGAATTGGCTTAGGCCCTCAGTAGGCTCCAACTGCCCCTGGATGTAGCACTCAAGACGAGGAAATGGTGCCAATCGACCCCAACCCCTCTGAGCAGATCGCTGCTCCAGCTATGGACGAGCCTGAACTGGGATGGTGTCGCATTGTGGAAGAACCACAGGATGGTTAGTGTGCACGCGTGGGCATTGTTTTTGGATAAGCTATGGCAATCACCGGGCAAGTCTGTTATGCAAACTATGTGGTGGATTTTTATGTGTTTTTGATGGTTTTGTTTACCATGGAGTACCAGAAGAGTAACATTCCGATCCCCTGCATGGGTTTAGATCTCTATCCTCTTACTTGCTTTTTCTAATAGCTCTGCATAGTATGAGAGCAATGTACTGACTTCAGTCTTATTGTAAATATTCCTCTTGTTTGTTAATAGAATTAGTTTTACTCAGAAAATAAAATATCCTATATAATATATATAATATATAATATTAACATGTCTTAAAAATAAAAATAAAAATTGATATCAATGAGCATGACATTTTTTTTTTTTAACATCTTATATATTAGCATGTTTCAAAAGTTTTGAAAAAAAAAGTCTATGTTTAATATATAAGGCATGTTTTAAAAATAAAATATGTCATGCTGTATATATCAATTTTTTTATTTTTGAAGATTATATATAATTATATATATTATATATATTATATATATATATATATATATTATTATATTATATATACACCTAAAATTGCTTTCAATATACCGTTGCAACATTTAAGAGTCATTATTATTCAATTTTAAGTCAACCTCTTTTCCAACACTAGTACGTATGGGAGAATTTTCTTTTGAAACATGCTAATAACTGCATGTTTTAAAAATAAAATTTTCATGTCATATATATCAGTTATTTTATTTTGAAGACATGTTGATATATATATATATATATAATTATTATATATATTATATATAAGTATATATATTCTATATATATATATATATATATAAACATGCTTTGAATATCACTGTTACAACATTTAAGAGTCATTATTATTCAATTTTAAAGTCAACCTCTTTTCCAACACTAGTACGTAATGGGAGATTAGTGACTACGTGACTAAAACAATTAGCTATCACATATTTCAAGTGAATTACTAATAAATTTGAGCAATTTTAAGTGATCCAACTAAAAAGGACTGACTTAAATGACTAATTTAGTCTAGGGATTAAAATATACCACTACATAATAAGTGACCCAACTAAAAGTGACTAACTTGAATGACTAATTTAGTCCAAGACTAAAGTATATGACTAGATAATAAGTGACAAAATTAAAAATGATTAGCATAAATGACTACTATAACCCAAGAATAAAAAATATGACCAACTAACAAGTACAACAAGTATTTGAATTAGTTATTTATGCTAGTCATTTTAATTGTGCCACTCTAGAAATGGAAAATTGCAATTTGGATACTAAAGTGTTACATTTCACTAAATGTTAATATTTAGAACTCCCATTGTCTCTAAATTTGTTTGCAATGTTAAAATTTAGGTAGTTAGATTCAACAACCCCTTTAAAGGGGTCTGTTATCACTTAGAACTAAAGGTTTGATGCATACAATTACATGTCCTAGTTTGATGACAAAGGTTTATGTTTAAGCTGTTTTCATTTTTATTTGTCTCACTTAGGAGTCGGAGTTTTAAAGGTTTTTAAACTTAAATCAGATTTTGCTCCTATTGGCTTTCCTCCACTCATCATTATTCCATACTCATGTCTCGTCTATGCCAAGTCACCTTGTCTTTTAGTGATTCCGCAGCGCAGTCTTATTCACCCATTTCGCAACGCAATCATAGTCTAGCAGTTTCGAAGCATGTAATGAATAAGCAGTTTCGCAGCGCATCATTAAAAAATATAACTAACAGCGCTGCGAAATCATGGATTCGTGCATTCTGCAGCGAATCTTTCCTGAAATGTCAAGTCCATAGGTGAGTCAGCATGTCTGTCCACTCATGTCAGTTTGAATACCTTTTGAAATCATGCCTGAACATTCATTTGCCGCTACTCCACCAATAGATTTTTGATATGCAAGGAAATCTCATTCCCAAGAGATTTTACCGTGCATAGTCCTAATAATGGCCGTGAGTGTTGCATGAGTAACCAGTCATGTTTTGATTTGAATTTCAAGCGAGGCTGTTCAAGCGAGCCTGATTACAAGCGAGGCTGAATAAAAAAGAGGAGCTGTATTGCTGTATCACCATCTCGACCGGAGCTGTTAGAATTTGGCTGTGAAGATTTCAAAGTAGGAATTTGGCTGCAAAGATTTCAAAGTGAAGATGGAGAGAAAGGAGCACAGGTCCAGCAAATGTCAAAGGAATGAACCTAAAGGCCTGGACATAACCTTGAGAGATGAAGGCGTGAAGAAGGCGTTTAAAGATGCCGGGTGCTGGAGATTTTGTAAAAAGCTACAAGGAGGGCATGCACAGGTAACAAAAGAATTTGCGCTTAATTTTACTGGTCTGAATTCAAAGGTTGCCATGTTAGAGATATCGGTTTCTCCAGAAGCCATAGCTGCTGTAACCGAGATACCAAGAGGCCAGGAAGAATGGTTCAAGAATTTTAAATTTGATAGGAATCCTTGTAAAGAGTTCTTAAAGGAGGCATATGTAAATGAGGATTACACAAAAGCAGTGCCTAGGTTCTATCTCAAGGAACATTATGCTCTTCTTCTTACCTGCATTCAGAAGTATTTAACCTGTGAAGGAAGGTACAATAAGGTTTATCCTTATCATTTTAAACTACTCTTGCATTTTACCGGGAAGGTCTCCATAGACATTCCGTTTTATTTATTTCGCAATCTAAGTAAAATGTGTGATAAGGTGCAGCTCAGGAAAGAGGACTGTGAGACCTCTTTATTTCATCATGGTCTGATTAAATTGCTGATTTTAGACAGCCTCCAGAAGATAGGCCGAGACTGGAATTCTTTTATCTTCATGGCTGGTTTCCAAAGTAAGACTGGTCTTACTCCTCAACCAGCTAGAGAGTTTACAATAGCTGAGCTTCAAAGGGAGGCAAGAGCCAAAAAGAAAACCAAATCATAGCCACCAAAACCAGTGAATCCGTTAGTCATCCAAGAACAGCCCCAGCAATCAACAAGGGAGAAGACTCAGGGTAAGAAGACTGAACCTCAAGCAAGTAAACCTGAAGTAGTCTTAAGGGTGAGGACAAGAAGCCAGATTAATAAAGAAAAAGGCAAAGCTATAGCTGTCGAAGAAAGCCCTATGTCTAAGGCAAGCCTAAATGATCTATTACATGCTACTGAGTTAGAACAATCTAAACCAATTGAGATTGATTTGACACAGTCACCACAGGTAAAGGTTAAGAAAACCAAGGCCTCAAAAAGGCTTAAGTTTGATGAGCCAGTCTAGGAATTTGTTTTCAAACCAAGAAGACCCATGACTAGAAATTTCCAGCAGGTACAGGAAGCACTGCCCAAAACAGAGGAAACAGGGGAAGGAACACGACCTCAGCAAAAGAGCAGCAAAAGTAAAGCAGCCATCACATCTCAAGAAGATTATGTGGCAGCCATGAAAAGCCAAATAGAAGCAGCTGAGGAAGAAATTAATCAACTGAAGAAAGCCGTTGAAGACCTGAAGGCAGAGCTAAGCCGGTTACCTAATAAATGAATTCACTTTTCTGGAAAGGTTTTGTTCCCAATTTTGCTACTTTTTCTTAATCTTAGTGTTTTGAAGATGTTTAAATCCCTGCTACACATGTGAAGCATCAAACGGAGTTTTTGGCAACCGATGATTGGATGACATAAGCTCTCGGGTTAAAAAAGAAAACTGTTTTAAATAAAACAGCAGTTTCGTAGCGCGCTACGAAACTGCTGTAGATGATGTTTTTTAACGCAGACAGACAGTTAATATTATGAGCAGGAGTTTTTTAAAAAGAGACACTTGTCCATCACCACAGCCTACAGCATATTTAAAACGTGGCCATGTTCCATTCCTTGGGTTATTAAAGGCTTAGAAAGGTGTTGTTCATGTTCGAGCAAATTATGGAAAAAAGAAGCCGAGAAGCAGGGGACATCTCCTAATACCACGGGCAGATAAGGATTCAGCATTAAAGGCTAATATGGCGTATTTAATATCCATCTCAGCCAAATCTAAAGAAGACCAGGTGTCAAAGGACGAGGATTACCCATTATGGCACGAAGATGGAGTTAGAGTCATAATAGATTTAGGACTTTTTAAAATTACAGTCAGCATTTTATTTGTATTTAATAGACAGTTAAATAGTTGATAGGTGTCTTTAGAGATAAGGATCGAGTTATTAAAATTCCCCTCATGCTGGAGGAGGAAACTCGAATTAGTTAAAATAAGGATTATATATAGCTGAGACAGCAATGTAATCAAGGTTGGAAATTTGACAGCAGAAGTACTATTTTAGCTTATGTAAAGATCATTTTCAGTAATACAAAGCATCTACTTTTCTTCTCAGGATTCATGAAGGATTTGTCATGTTCAGAATATGTGTTTGTTCTTCCCTTAATGTCTTTTTTCAGTTGCATGGATGCATAATCACTCAAAATTCACTGATTGTGCTCTGACTTCCTGTATGCATGTGTGAACTATAGTTTTATGTAAGTTGTATTCTGAACATTTAAATGCTAAGTGCCCTGACTTCTATGCAAAGGTAGTGTCATTGTTCACTGAAGTATGCTTGAATCCATAGGCCCAATGGGAACTTATGAAATGTTTATCCAGCCATTATATTTGTCTACATTGTTACATCACAAGAGTTAGCCATCTTATCATTAATCAAAATCATTAACCCTTTGAGAGAGCCCTCTCAGGCTAAGGAGGCTAAGCCTTAGTCATAAGCTTGGTTTGAAATAGTTACTTAGAGTCATCCTGACCAGCAGCCCATCAGGCTTGATTTTGAGATAACAGGGTCTATGAATCCATCTAAAATGCTAAACTTATAATAGTTTTATACAATATAGAGTACATTTACAATATATAATAGTCTTATACTCCCTTTGGAAGGAGGGATAAGAAAGAGAGTTTGAAATTGATATAGAAGGGTTTTAAGGGGTAATATGAATTTGTTCCTCACATCTTAGAGACGTGACACATTATTTATTGTGGGGTTTTTGTGGTGTTGTTACATACAATGGTTGATTATTGCAGTAGATTTCAAAACTAAGGAAAAATTGAGGCACAAAATGAGGTGCGTTAAGGCGAGAGATATAGTCGAGGCTGAATTAGAAGACATTGATGAAAAACATCATCAACACCTATCTTCGTCTCCTCTACATCACATAGACTAACTCTGTGTAAATATTTCTTTTGTTTGTTAGTTTATGTGAGTCTTGAAATGACTGCATGACTAACATGTGGCTTGAGTGGTCATGACCGGGGGGCTTCTCAACCATCAAAATCTAGATCACATCTAACATGGGCCACATGCAACAACCCTTAGCATGGATGGATTTTTTCCCATGGAGTTTCGAATCAATGACCTTTACACCTCAAAATTCCTTAACAAAATACCTTGTCATCCTCTATTCTACTCGTCATAGGAAACTTTATGCAAATATTAATTTCAATGTTATTTTTGCTTTTCTTCAAATACTTCGATTTTATAAAGCTTTAACTTTGTGTAAATATCAATTCAATGGTATTTTTGGTTATATTTTCATTACTTAAATTTTATCCATTTTTTTTTAACATTTGAAAAACCTATCATAACTTAGTTGTCAAACCAATAAAGGGGACAACCATCACTGGATGATATCTGCTAATACAGGTTGACTCATCATTGTTATTCAAGGAAAACCACACCACATGTAATTACCCACTAGTGGTCCGTAAGTGGGCATTCTTTCATTCCTTCTAGATGCCTCTAGGACTTGGGTTGTTAGCTCGTTTCCTTGTTGGCATTGTGACTCAGATTTAGCACTATGACATAGGTATTGTCCTTGATGGCAACTCACTCAGATGATAGATCACAGTTTAGACTCTTATAATGAAGAAAGAGAGGTATACGCAGGTTCCTCATTGACCAGGGTGCATGTACATGCAGGTGCATAGACCAAAAGGCGCGTATGGCATACACATGCACTTTCATGGAAGGAAAGGCATGTATATGTTGGAAAAATTAGTTTTGGTATGTGGTATTTGGTCCATGCTATTTTGATCCATGGTATTGGTCCAATGTATCCTGTCCAAAGTGTTGACCCTAGGTATTTGGTCCAAGGTATTGGTTCTAAGTGGTTTTGGTCCATGGTATTGAGTAAGGCCTAAGACTATAAAAGGAGGAGAAGATCATTAGGGAAAGGCACTCATGTATTGAATACCTAATGAAGAGAAAGATCTAGAATACAGGTTATTGGGTTATGGTGCACAGCTGGACCTAAATCAAGGATGAACCTTAGCACTTGAGGAAGGATAAGATTTAATGATGGGTCAAGATGTTAAAGCTTGAGGTGAAGTATCATTGTGTGTTTTGATCTTTTATCTGAATAACTAGCACATGTTGTAGACTATAAAGATGATGATTTGGGTATAACTGAAGTCTGGAAATGTTGTAAAGATTAAATCATCATTTATAGATCTGTACGTAGGTTCACCTTAGCAAAAGCATGTATACATGCTGGTTCTGCATATCAAAGTAGCATATATATCTTAAAATTGATTTGAAGATCTGTACATAGGTTCACCTTGAGAAAAGTACGTATGCACACAGGTTTGACACATTGAAGTAGCGTATACCTCATGAACTATGCTTTAGCTACTTCGGGTTGCTGTTACAGTGTTCTGGGTTCTAGTTACAACATTTTGAAAAGTGATTGATTGATTTAGTTGTGGTTGGTGCAAAGGAGATTGATTATTGTAGATGTATTTGATGTTTGAATGATGTTATTGATGGATCCAGTCTGAAAATTTATGAAACGTGGTCCCTGGAAGAAAAGAGAAGGTTGTAGCCTTCTGTAAGTTGGCACCTATATACTAGTAAATAAATCAGCTAGTACAAGAGCTAGGGGGTTGTAGCTCCCTTCCAAGAGAAGCTAGAGAATGAGACAAGATTGTAGCCTTCTGCAGGTAGAAGCCTACGTACTGGTATAAGACAACACTAGTACAAAAATTGTAAAAAGAAATTTCTTATTAAAATAAGATAGAGACGATTGCAGCAGGTGGTTTTCATCCACATTGGGTTTCCACCTTATATCTTGTGTTCATATGTGTGTAATTTTCTGTTATGTTTTACTACACCTGGTTACTATTTATATGGTTCTGACGCACTGAGTAAAGATCAACATATGATAAATTTACTGAATCATAAGTTCGCAGGATATATGTTAGTTGCCTTAAATACAATTGCATATACATGCAAGTTCCATTAACAGAAGTAGTGTCTATGAATCTGATTACGGAAATGAAATATTATTGAATTGATAATACTAATTCACCCCCCCCCCCCCCAGTATTATTTCCAACAATTGGTATCGGAGCAAGTTCTTCAGAAAAAGCTTGATCGCTTGAAGGAAGATCTATCATCATGAGTAACTATGAAAGAGAGGGATCCATTAGACCACCAATATTTGATGGGAGCAACTTCATTTATTGGAAGGTAAGAACTACAACCTATCTTCAATCTCTTGGAACAGATTTATGGGAAATCGTAGAAGGAGGATATACATTTTCATCAGCAATTCCTATAGATACGGCAGGTAAAAAGCATTATGAAACCAATTCCAAGGCTATCAATACATTATTGGGGAGTCTATTACAATTATAATTTGTCAAAGTTATGCAACTCAAAATCGCCAAAGAAATATGGGACAAGGTCATTCTAAGCTATGAAGGAGACAATCAGGTAAAACGTGCAAAACTACAATCTCTTAGAATTCAATATGAAACTCTCAAAATGCACAATGATGAAAGTATCACTAGTTACTTCTTACGTATAGATGAGATTGTTAATTGCATGAAGAACTTGGGTGAAGAGATAAAAGAAGTTACTTTAGTTGAAAAGGTTTTAAGATACTTGTGTACAAAATTTGAATCAAAAGTATCCGCCATAGAAGAAAAGTAGGATCTTTAGACTATTACTATGACACAACTGCACAAAATCTTAACTCCTTTCGAAATGAGAAAAGGAGGTCCATCAGATATGAGAGAAGTCACATTCAAAGCTTCACGAAGAGAAGAATTCAATGAATTAGGACATATCTCAAAAGGAGAAGAAGAAGCAAACTTTGTCTAGAACCTTCAACGGGGTTCCGAGAGATTCAGAGGTAAACTACCTTTCAAATGTTTTTCTTGTGGAAGAGTCGGTCGTTATGCTGCCAAATGTCCTCATCAAGATAATCTTTATAAAGGTAAGGAATAAAAAAAATGGAATAGAAAACAAAGTGTAAGTAAGAAGAGCTACAATACTCATGAAGATAGTGATGGTTTATCAAATAGTGATGAAGATGAAAATAATAATGACTATAAACTTCTAATGGCTTTTGAAGATGATGATTTCTTGGATGCTTTAGATGAAGATGACCTTTATGAAGAAATATCTAAAATCAACATCTGTTTAGAAGAAAAGAATATGATTATAGATACTTTGACATTCCAACTTGCTGTAATAGGAAAACACAATGAAAAACTAGAATGCGAAATTGTGGGTCTAAGAAAGGATATTGAGAAAACAAAAGCTCTCAATCTTAGATTTACTAAAGGATAAGAAACCTTAAATGAAATTATCAAAGTGTAGCATTCTCCTCTGATAAAGACAGGTCTTGGATATACTAAAGAGGCATCCCAAGCACAGAAGCCGTCAGCCTCCACAAAAAGCTATCTTGATGCAGGAAGGAGAAGTCAACAGTTTGACAATTGATAGAAAAGCCATGGAGCAGATCACCAGGTAAATTAGGCTCAAGTTACTTCAAGGATGAACAAAAGCTACAAACCTTGGGTAATCATACTCAATCTGCTTCAAGAATAAATATCAATAGCAACTACAATCACCAGGTCAGTAGATTCGATAATCGCAAGAACTTCTTTAATGGCCAATGTTTTTCACGTCATAACTTTGGACACAAAGCTACTCAATGTGTTGCTTACAAGACCATCATGACTAGAGAAGCACGAAATCAAAGAAATGTGACGGGGATCATGAAACGGACCTACAATAACTTTTCTCCTCTTGAAAATGAAATAAAATGCCCTATCTGCAACAACTTTGGTCATGAAGAATCTGAATGCAGGAGTAAATTTTGGCAAACATCTTAGAAGGAGAAAACTGCATTAAATCCCAAAATACGGAGAAAGAAAGAACCACAAATAGAAAGGTGTGGTATGGCCCTGTATGTAGAAGGACAAGAAAATCAGTGGTACATCAACAGTGGATGCTGAAAACACATGACAGGTGATAAAGAAAAACTTCAATCATATAATGCCTTAGAAAAGGAAAAGAAGGTCTCATTTGGAAATGACACTCCCGCTGTCATAAAAGGTAACGGTTTTGTTCTTTTAAAAGAAAAAGTTAAAGCTAGGAATGTTATGTATGTTGATGGTCTAAAGCATAACCTGTTGAGTGTTAGTCAAATGTGTGATCAAGGAAATGAAGTAGTATTTCAATCAAATGGATGTGTTGTTCGTGAGCTTGATACAGGAGAAACCGTGATCAAAGGTATAAGAACTCCAAACAACTTATATATACTGAAGGGAGGAAAAAAAAAGTGTTATCTAAGCAAAAATGATGAACACTGGCTATGGCACAGAAGATTGGGGCATCTAAGCTTCTCTCAAATAAGAAAAGAAAGAAAATTCTAGACTGTTCGTGATCTTCCTGATATCAACATTCCAGAAAATACAATATGAAATCATGTCAATTTGGTAAGCAAACCAGGTTGCAATTCCCTGAAAAGTAAGGATCAACTAATAAGCCTCTTGAACTTGTTCATACTGATTTGTGTGGTCCATCAAGGAAAAAATCACTTCGTGGAGAGGAATACTTTATATTGTTCATTGATGATTTTTCCAAAATGTGTTGGATAGGGATTCTAAAGCATAATGATGAAGCATTTGAAAAATTCAAAGCCTTGAACGCCTTGGTTGAAAATGAATCAGATCACAAAATCAAATGTCTCAGATCTAATCAAGGAGGGGAATTTACCTCGAATGAATTCTTTGACTTTTGTCAAGAACATGGAATAAAAAGGCAATTCTCCACTGCAAGGACTCCTCAACAAAATGGAGTGGTAGAAATGATGAATAGAACTATTCAACAAATGGCTCATGCTATACTAGACAAGTCTGGAACTCCTGCAACATTCTGGGGTGAAGCTGCATTCGCTATCGTCACTATTCTCAACAAAGAAAATGTTTGGGTAAACAACACTAAAACGCCACATAAACTTTGGTATGGTAAAACTCTCCCACCATAAAATACTTCAATTTTTTTGGAAGCAAATGTTACAACAAAAGGATTGATGAAAAACTTGGCAAGTTTGAACCCAGAGCAGATGAAGGCATTCTCCTTGGTTAGGCTTCTCAAAGTAAAGGATATAAGTGTTATAATAAAAGACGTGGGAAAATTATAGAAAGTATTGATGTTGTGGTTGGTGAAGCATGCAAAATCCAAAGCAAGTAAAGAACGAAGATTGTGGAGAAGATGAGGATTATCCTTCCACATCAAATCAGCTTAATTTTGAAGAAGAAACCAATGAAGCACTAGAAGAACAGATAATGGCAGAATAAAAGACTCCATCCAAGTATGTTCAGAAAAATCATACAGAGACTCAAATTTTGGGATAGAAAGAGGCAAGTGTGTAGACAAGAAGAACTATTTCAGAAGCTTCAAGCTATCTAGCATTGCTTTCCTCCATCGAACCTAAAAATGTAAATGAAGAATGCAAAGATGAAAGTTGGGTCAAGGCCATGAATGAAGAACTTGAGCAAATTGAAAAGAATCATACTTGGGAATTAGTTCCTAGACCTCATGATAAAAATATCATAGGAACCAAATGGATATTCAAAAACAAGCTGAATGAAAATGGTGAAGTTATTAGAAACAAGGCCAGACTTGTTTGTAAAGGATATGCTCAACAAGAAGGCATAGATTTTTAAGAAACTTTTGTACCTGTTGCTAGACTTGAAGCCATAAGAATGTTCCTTGCTATTTCTAGTTTTCAAAAATTAAAAGTATACCAAATGGATGTAAAATCTGCCTTTCTTAATGGGGACTTAGAAGAAGAAGTATATATTGAGCAACCAGACGGATTCATCCTAGGAAAGCATCCAAAACTTGTATGCAGACTCAGAAAGGCTCTCTATGGTCTAAAACAAGCTCCAAGGGCCTGGTATTACCATCTTGACAAATACCTCCATCAACAAGGTTTTTCAAAAGGATCAGCTGATAGCAATCTATATAAAAAGATTGATAATAATAAATTGCTAATACTTGTTGTGTATGTTGATGATATCATTTTTGGTAGCAATGAAGAAGCCATGAGTCAAAAACTTTGCTTTGATAATGCAACAAGAATTTGAAATGTCCCTGCTTGGTGAGGTCACATATTTTCTTGGTCTACAAATTCAACAAAAGAAAGATGGTATTTTTCTGTCACAAACCAAGTATCTCAAGCAGATCTTGAAAAAATACGGCATGGAAGATTCTAAACCAGTATGTACCCCAATGGTAATAGGATGCAGTATCATCTCAAATGATGAATCAACAATAGTACATCAACCAACCTACAGATCCATGATTGGTAGTCTGCTTTATCTAATAGGTACCTGACCAGACATCATGCATGCAGTGGGAATAGTTGGAAGATTCCAAGCCAATCCAAAGGAATCACTCCTTCAAGCAGTCAAAAGGATTTTCAAATATCTTCAAGGAACACAAAATTTTGGTCTATGGTATCCTAGAGATACAAATCTTACACTTCATGCATATACAGATGCAAATTGGGCAAGAAGCATTGATGACAGAATGGCACTAGTGGTGGTGCATTCTACATGGGTTCCAAATTAGTGTCGTGGTTCAATAAGAAACAAAGTTCAATTGAATTATCTATAGCTGAACCAGAATATGTGGCTGGTGCATCTTGCTTCACACAACTCCTTTGGATGATGCAAACATTGCAAGACATTTAGATCACATGTACTCCACCCATCTCCATTCTATGTGATAATACAAGTGCAATCAGTATTTGAAAGAATCCAATCATGCATTCCAAGACCAAGAACATACCCATCAAATATCATTTTCTATGTGAACAAGTGCTTGAACAAAAGGTCAAATTGGAGTATGTTCCCTCCAAAGAATAGGTTGCTGATATATTCACCAAACCATTGCCCAGAGAGACATTTGAATATCTCAGACAGAAGCTGGGAGTAATTGATGCATCATCTTACGGTTAAAACTTATCTGTTTCAGAGAAAATTGGTTATACAAGAGTTCCATGAAGCGTATTCGCATACATACGCCGGTTTCTTTAGATACAGTCACATATATGTTGGTTTGAAGAAAAATCAGTGGGCCAAACTCAGGATGAAAGGAGTTTGATACGGGTCTGATAGTGATCATTTGGCACAGGGGGAGCATATACTTCTAATAATGCATTGTTGGCATTATCTTAGACGATCTTGGTACAAATTCACAATTGTTTTGATGCAGGTTGAACATGGGGGAGATCATGGTTGCTGGTATGGATGGTGATTGACAGATGCTGTTGATGATAGTTGTTGATAACTATCATGGTCTTGTTTCAGATATTTGGTCTCTATGTCATGTATATCTTTTAATGTCAAGGTCATGAAATTACCTATTTTGGTTCCCCACTATGCATGGGATGGATAATGTAATGTTCTTGTTTTGACATGTATAAACATTTGGTATATCCCCACTTGGTTGGGTGGATGAGTCAAACTTGGTATATCCCCACTTGGTTGGGATATGGATGTATGTATGAGTCATTGGTGATAGGAAGGTCATTTATGATGTATAGAGTCATGTTCTTCTTTTAGAACATTTTTTTGCAAACCTTGCTTATTTTCAAGGGGAGCATGGACTCGAGCATGGAGCTCAATGAACACTCTTCAACATTTCAGAGCATTCAACATGTACTCAGGGGGAGAATAACCCTTTTCCCTCGATGAAAAAGGAGGAGAGTGACTTGGGGTTGCCATCAAGTCCAAAGGGGGAGATTGTTGGCATTATGACTCAAATTTAGCACTATGACACAGGTGTTGTCCTTGATGGAAACTCACTCATATGAAAGATCACAGTTCAGACTCTCAGAATGAAGAAAGAGAGGTATAGATAGGTTCCTCATTGACCAAGGCACGTGTACACACGGGTTCGTAGACGAAAAGGCACGTATGGCGTACACACGTACTTTCACAAAAGGAAAGGCATGTACATGTTGGAAAACTTAGTTTTGGTTCATGGTATTTGGTCCATACTATTTTGATTCATGGTATTGAGTAAGGCCTATGACTATAAAAGGAGGAGAAGATCATTAGGCAAAGGCACTCATGTATTGAATATCTAATGAAGAGAAAGATCTAGAATACATGTTATTGGGTTATGGTGCATAGCTAGACCTGAATCAAGGATGAACCTTAGCGCTTGAGGAAGGATAAGATCTAATGATGGGTCAAGATCTTAAAGCTTGAAGTGGAGTATCTTTGTGTGTTTTGATCTTTAATCTGAATAACTGGCGCATATTGTAGACTATAAATATGATGATTTGGGCATAATTGAAGTCTGGAAATGTTGTAAATATTAAATCATCATTTATAGATCTATACGCAGGTTCACCTTAGAAAAAGTGTGTATACACACTGGTTTTACATATCAAAACAACGTATACATCTTAAAATTGATTTGAAGATCTGTACACAGGTTCGCCTTGAGAAAAGTGCATATGCACGCAGGTTCGACACATTGAAGTAGTGTATACCTCATAAAATATGCTTTAGCTACTTCTGGTTGCTGTTATAGTGTTCTAGGTTCTAGTTACAACATTCTGAAAATTGATCAATTGATTCAGTTGTGGTTGGTGCAAAGGAGATTGATTGTTGCTGATGTATTTGATGTTTGAATGATGTTATTGATGGATCCAGTCTGAAAATTTATGAAACGTGGTCCCTGGAAGAAAAGAGAAGGTTGTAGCTTTCTGTAGGTCAACACCTGCATACTAGTAAAAATATCAACTAGTACAAGAGCTAGGGTGTTGTAGCTCCCTTCCAGGATAAGCTGGAGAATGAGAGAAGGTTGTAGCCTTCTATAGGTAGAAGCCTGCATACTAGTATAAGGCTACACCAATACAAAAATTGTAAAAAGAAGTTTCTTATTAAAAGAAGATAGAGACAATTGCAGTAGGTGGTTTTCACCCACATTGGGTTTCCACCTTATATCTTGTGTTCATGTGTGTGCAATTGTTTGTTCAGTTTTACTGCACCTGGTTACTATTTATATGGTTCTGATGCACTGAATAAAGATCAACATATGATAAATTTACTGAATCATAAGTTTGCAAGATACACGCTAGTTGCCTTAAATACAGTTGCATATACACGCAAGTTCCATTAACTGAAGTAGCATATATGAATCTGATTATGGAAATGAAATATTATTGACTTGATAATACTGATTCACTCCCCCTCTCAGTATTATTTCCAACATTCCTCATGTTCGAAGAAAACAATCTCTAAGCCAAGGAAAAGCAGTTTTAGGACATTCTTCGGGAATTTTATCCATTCTTATATTGATTATATTTTCTTTAAGACTAAATATGTGTGAATTTTTTAAAACATTTAAATTGACTTATATTCCATTTACCAAATTTTAAAATTATATAATTATATTTATATTATTTAATTTACAAAATAGAAAGAATATTTAACATGATATGGAAGATAACTACTAATTTAAAAGTCATACTAAAAAAAAAAAAAACCTCCTGCCACAATTAATTGTCTTTTGTGAACCCAAACTCGCACTTAGGCTACCAAATGTGTAAGTTTTGCATTATTGTTATTGTATACCTAATATCCCAACTCCAAATAATATAAAAGCCATATAAATTCTCTAAGTGGCCTCACCATAGGAAAGGTCATCAACTTCTCAGGAACATTTGACCGCAATTTTAGATTTCAAGGACTCACAGACTTCGAATTTGAAGCTTTCCCTAGGATACAAGAGACATTCACATTTTTTTTCCGGTTCCATTTGAAACAAAATTCCTTAGAAATGGAGGGTATCTAGATCGAAAAACTATGCATCGATGGTTTCTAGTGTTCTTAATTTCGTATGTCAGGGCCCTCGCGATCGAATCACCTTACACCCAACTACATCCTTTTCAACTTGAAGGTCACTCCATAGTAGAATTAGACACTCCATAGTAGAATTAGAAAAAAGTGTACAAATGCATGCAGATGGCCAAAATGGACATTGCTAGTGAGCTAAAGGAAATCGTTGATAGAATGGTGTGTATACCATACCTTATTCCTTTAAATTTTCATTTTTCCAAATTTTTGAGGAGTCGGGGAGGTAAAATAAAGCTCCGCTATATCAATGACAATAAGGTCAATACATGTGTCTTTGTCATTATATGATGTTTTCACACCTGTAATGATCCCAATATATTTGAAACCATAAGTTATTTTGATTTTACAAAATTCAAATTTATAATGTATGTCACATCATTTGATTATGGCAATAATGCATCTAATACTCCTGTTCTCACAAAGAAACAACTTCTTGTGCTCTAAAATTTAAGTGTCACATTCACTCCTTCTAGTTACAGCGCAACTAAATTATAATTATTTGAGGTTCTGTACTTTGTGACAATGCCTCTTAGGGTCACATCTTGTTGGGGACTGTGTTATGCATTCACCTGCAAATGGCATATGGTAGTTCGAGCTCCCATTGGTTTTCTTGCTACAGGTCACTCAATGCACCTGGATTTGATATTGTTTGGGCCATGACACCCTTGGTATTCAGTTGCATCCCAGTTGCTTTGACAGTGAGGTTTTACCTTGATCTACTATTGTTTATGATGCATTAATCATTAACCATTTTTCCAGCTCCCATACTGTGGTTTCCTTCCTGTGGTTTGTCATGGCCATGGTTGTTTAGGGTTAGCTGAAAATCTCAAATTTGTTTGTGCTTTCAACATGTTTTTTCCTACACACTTGTGTGGCAGATCATGAGCGATGGAATTATTCTTGACCAAGCATGTGTTTGTTCCCTTGTGAGTGATGGAATTTGATTCATTTTGACCAGGTGTGTGCTTCTCCCTTGCATGATGCCTAAGTACTTATGGATGGATGATTTACTTTTCAGTTTCTATCAGCCTCTCGCTGCTCTTGCATGAGCGTTTGTAATCTTGGAAAGGGTATTTTTTTTTGCTTACATCTATGTAACCATGTCCAAACCTTCTTAGTGCTTTGCAGGTTCCTAGATCTCTCATTTTCATTCTTGGACTTTATGTTTTTTTCCCTTTTTCACTTTCTACAGATACAACCTTTTCGATATCCACATTTTTCTGTAACATGCTCTATGCACTCTAAGTTTTGTATCAACTGAATTTTGAAGCATATTTCAAATACAAAAGCACTCCATATTGAGATTACAACTTTTATTTTTCCAAATAATGCCTTAATATCCAATATCATTAGCGAAAATATCATTCAACTCAGCAATCAATACTCACACCTCTTCTGCACATACTTGTAGCCATAATTTGTTTGTTTACAAGTCATATCTTTCATATAATTTATTACATTTTTTAATGTTTGTTTCTTGTGAATAGTAAGGAGAAGGTGGGGAGCTTACATAACATATATAAGAAAATACTTTCCCTATAGCATTCCACAAGCAATCCTCAACACCATCCACATAAAGGAAAGAATCCCAGAAGTTCCAATAATGAAAAGTAAGAATGCAAGTCATTTCTTGTGATACCAATCTACTAACAAAAACCCTCAAATTATGACGAAAAAAATATATATACTTGTTGGCTTATATGGGCCTGACCCAGGTCCAAAAGAGTTATTTAGCCAAACAAATCCCGCAACTACTAGCCCTTTTGGCGACAACCCACGTAGCACGAACTGAAGTCTCATCCGAGGTAGCAGGGGAAGGTGTTTGAACCAGGTTTCTGCACCTTAGGGATGTCTTGGTGTGGTCTGGAGGTTTTGCACACTGGTTTAACGCTCTGCGCTACTCGGTATTCACACAGATCTAGATTGATTATATCTTTCTTATTAGTGCACTATTCTATTGGAGGATGCAGTTACAACTTAACAGGACCTTTAAGCAAACATTTAACCAACACAACTGATTTGCGCATTAAAATGAGCCCAGATTTATATTCATTCATGCAATAAGCAGATTAAATTAAACAGCTATTATGAAAGTCAGATTCGCAATAGCTCAGAAGGAATACAAAATTTTAGAGGAAACTTATCTTTATTTCCACTTATCCTCAATACATTCAGATCCACCTTACGCACTCAGCTGTAGGGGTCCGCGCACACAGCTGTGGACTTTCTAGGCCTCTGCGCACACAGCTGCAGAGCCTCTACCTACTACCCCAACCCTTGACTTAGACTTATAGATGCTTTCAGACTCTCTTCCTCAAAAACCCATTACATTTCATATTCCAGATTAACTATAAGAACTCTACTCCCTCTACCCATAGAGCCTCGCTCTATTTATACCCTTTCCTGGCCCGTGATCCCTACATGAGCTGACTCTCTTTACATTTATTTACATTATTTTTGGGTGGACTACTCTTTGACTCGACCTATTATAATTCGCGCTCCGCACTTTCAGCGGAGTCTTTTCCATAACTTTAACCAAAATGTCTGGCTTCACGCCCTCTAACCGTTGTGCAGGGCTTCCGCTACCCAACAGTCCCCCAACACAATCATCGTGACTCATCTCGAGTCACTCAGTTGGTGCGACAATCTTCACACGGAAGTCGGTTAATAACTTCTACACAACGCATGTTTCCTCAACAAATTTTGTAGCGATTTGTTGTACCTTTTCCACCCGAGTCACTGATGCATCCGTGTCAGTTGGATTTTCCTGCTCGGAATCACATACTGCCTACATATGTGCTAACTTGCCCTCAATCATGGTAGAGATGGAAAATGCTTGATTGAGCCAAGGCTGAATGCGTACTTTAATCTCTAGCTCTCGTTGTCGTGTAATGTCCGTTTGGGATTTGAGAGCCTAGGCCTCCCGCATTTTGGTCAGCCGCTGTGTGAGAGGGAGCATTTGTGCATCTTTGCGAGTGTATCATAGGCCTGTTGCAGTGTGCGTGCCTCAGCTTCTACACGCTGTATGGTGGGGTCCTCCTAGAGAGATGTAAGTATACCAATAGACTGATCTAGGAGCCTCAAATATTCACGAATAGTGCACCTCATTGTTTCCATGCCTGCTTGAATTTCCACATGGTGTTGTTCACGATCCACCAATGGTTGCTGCACCTGGAGTCTGAGCTCTGCTATTTTTCAAGTAAGCTCCCCCTGTGCTTTTGCGGCCACCTCTTGGGCTGTGCGAGCTCTTGCAGCCATGTATTGAACCTTGGTAATGGTTGGAAGGTCCACAGGGATGCCAATGCCAAAACTGCACTACAGGCTTCTGTCATGGCTTGTTCGACATCTCGATAATGTTTGATCAAGGTAGCGTGATGAAGATTTACCTGCTCTAATGCGGCTTTTTTCTCCATTAAAGTGTGAAGGGCGTGACTTTCCCTATCCCAGAGTTCATTAATGAGTCCATCCTGCACTTGGTAGAGTAACCCACCGGGTAGGGAAACCAGATTTAACTCCCAACTACGGTTGTCACTGGTGCCTTTAACCAGGATAGTATTGGTTGACAACGGTACAATGTTCGATGTGGTCACGTGCACCATCTGCTCAGATGTAGTTGTATTATCAATGAGGTGGACACTGCTTAGAGAGCTCACCTGTATTGCCTCCAATTGCATCCTGATCTCCCCCAACACAATTGTTTGCTCTATAATTAGAGCAGGCAAGGCACTAGTAGTTGTGGGACTCATTGCAATTATTTCTCCAAAGCCTTCACTATTTTGGATTCTGGGCAGTTGGTGAGTCCTGTGTGCGCGATCGTTTAACCTGGTCTACGTGGTCCTGCATCTCTATTTCCTGGTGTGAATCCAATACCTGCTCTACCGTGATCTCTTCTGCTGGCGGGTTCTTAGACGCCTATTGCTGCGAGGCCATTTGTTGTTCCCGATGTGCCTTTTCTGCCAGGTGCATGAGCCGCTGCTGTCAATCCTTCTTCTACTACTGCGTAACGAGTTGGTTGAGGACAACCTTATTTGGGGCACGCCATTCGAGTGGCCACGTTGTCAAAACTACATAGATTACCTCATCTTTTGCCATGAATGGGAGTGTGACCCAGGATTGTTTCGGATCCTTTCGCGCCCAGATGTACAAGTGATGCATGTCGGCTTTAAATTCGGCCATGCTCTAGAAATTATTATAGATCATGTGAGACATTCAGGGTCGTCGAGCAATCTTTGTCCTTATCTTTCCTTCCATAGAGGTCCAAAATGCTTGAATTGCAGAAACCCTTGTCGCATCCCTTGTACCACATAGCACCATATATTACACTACCTCAGGGAGATCATCTGAAGTGCTGGGGAATTGGCTATATTGTGGTAGTTCACCTATAACCAAGAGGATTGTCAAAAGCAACCATGCATAGTGAAATGTCTCACCTTTGTCCTGTGCTTCTTGACAATTGATCAAGAACTTGTTGCATAAGAACTATGCCCAATTGAATTGAAACCCTTCAGCACACTGTCGAAACAGCACAATGATAGAAGAGGTACTTCGTCTGCATGGCATTTTCTCATGAGTTTACAAGTGAGTAGTTGGGTAGCCACTTGGACAGCTCGGTTGTTGGTGCTAGCTATGACATATCAGCGTATCGCGTTTTTGTTGTTTCGGCGAGTCCTACCTCATTACTGGTTCCCGCGGTGTCAGCAGGGTCATTTCCTTTAAGTGGTAGGTATGTTATTCAGTGGATTAGTTTAGATGTGATCGGGATCGACTCTTCCAACCATAGGAATCCATCATGTACCAGACAGAGTAGTTACCGGATTACAAATGTGGTAATAGTCATGCAGTGGTAGTGAGGTAGCCATCTGAGGTTGAGGATGCCCACCTTCTCCACACCTAGTAGCCATACTCGTGGCAATAACATGTCTTTGGCCAGCTCAGGGAACTTATCGCAGTTGACCAGATCCCAATATTCAAACTTGAGGCTCGGAACATGCCCCAACGGCAAGCGTTCGAACCTTATGTCATCTGGAAGAAGCGGGGCCTGAAGCTTAACCTTCACAACATCTAAGTCCTTAGGTAGCTTGGTTGACCTTCGCTTGGTTGACGGGAGTTGGAAGGCATCCACCTCTTCCTCGGCTTGTGCATCTATCTGGTCAAGAAACTCTTGGAGAGCATCATCATGCTCGTCGGTTTTGGTGGAAACGACTTTGCCCTTATTGGCTACGAATTGCTTGGTGAACCGTGGTGAGGCTCAAACTATTCTTGTCTTCTGCTAAGTCTTCTTCTTTTGTGGTGTGCATGGGGATTTCAGAACCCCTGGTGCCCGACTCCCACCCTCTGGCCCTTCCGGATTCAGCTGCATTTCTTCCGCGAATTATGCTCGAGTTTTGGCCATGGTACTCATGGGTTGTCTAGGAGTCGACTGCTTGCTGCTATGCTCTGATGTATAGTGCCAATATGCCTATGCCATGCCCAGGTCATGAAATACAGCTGAAATTTTCAACGACTCCCTTCCCTCCTTTTCCAACGTAGTGCCAACGTTCCCTCAGAAGATCTTAGTGGATCTGACTCGGAACTTTCGTCTTAAAGGTCTGCCGCCCACTCCTTCCTGCCATACCGTAACGTCCTTGTCATGAATAGTGGTGCTAACGGTCATCTCTTGATTGGTCCATGCAGTAGCACAGTCCATCGAGTGCTACTGTGATTGGGAGGGAAGTGTTTTGCTAGACCGACTTCTTGCAGACTTGTTTATAGTCCCACACCTTCTTTCAACTATTCGGGGTGTTGAGACTATAGCATCGACCACTAGTCAAGTGTTTGCATCGCTGGTGCATCGTAGTAATGTCCCTGCTAGCCTGGGATACGAGCACCGCTCAGTTGATCGGGTAGCCATTTTTTCCTTCTGAGGATGTGTGCACAGCCATGAAAGCAGGGTCACAGCTCGGTCATTCTTAGCAATATGCCTAAGTGGTCTGAATTGCCTTATGTGTAGAGGGGCTACAGTGTTGTGAGTGTCGTGGTGTTGACATTCTGCTGAATTCGTTCCCACATATCGCTCTTTGGTCTCTTGACCGTACCCAAAGTGTGCTGTCAATGCAGGGCCAACTACCTAACTTCCTCTGAGCTCTCTTCCATCGCTTACTCCAAACCCATCTAGTCCATGGTATTCACAACTTCCAAGAGGTTTGTGTCATTGGATGGCCACAATGTGTGCTTCGCCTTGAGTCCCTACAGACGATGTCATCGGCTACTGACAACCATAGTCGCTTCAGGATACTTCCCTTAGTTTTTTTGGCCACTTGTGCCTGCACCTATCTGCAACCTCCACGTTTTTTCCTTTGCTTGGTTACAACTACCCCTTTTGCTGAAGCGAAGGTCATTCGAGGTGCTACCGTAGATATTATCGGGGAACTTGGTTTCGATTTCACCAAGGCAACCGGTTCTTCGAATTTCTCTGCGGATGGCTCTACGGATCCTGTTGCGACCATCCTATTGTAATTTAATGTGGTTACTTCATGCAGTTGGTTCAACCATCATTCAACCTCTTCATCCGAATCCGACTTGCAAGAGCTATCGTAGTCCCATGAGAGTTGATTGTCAGCTGTTGGATTCACCTTGTCCTGATATCACACTGTGAGCTGATAAATACAGTCTAGTTCTCCATCACTGTCGTCGTCATGCATAGGTTCAATATAACATGCTCCTTCAGCTGGATCCAATGGAATCACTACTTAGAGAGAATTAATTTCAAAGATCATTTTTTGTTTCTTGAGGTTGATGATTCCAGTCATGTCTGTTGCCCTATCTATCCCTAGAAACACCAGATATGGGTTACTATCATCCACGATTTCAGTGACTTCAAAATCAGTTTGTGTGCTGGCACTGTCGATGTCCATGGTAATCCCTTGCAGCCTTCCCATAGGCATAATCTTCTGCTGGTTAGCCATGCGTAATTGGATCGGGGACCATTGCAGCATAGGCCTACCCATGCATTCCCAAGTTTGTTTTGGTAGGACATTTGTGTCGGACCCCAGATCTAGAATGACCTGGTCCATCTCATAGTCGCCAATCTGGACGGTCAGTCGCATCTCTCGACCGGTATGCAAAACATGTTTTCCCAATTTGCAGATCAAGCACGGTTTGTCTACCCCAACACATCTAGTTATTAACTCTTGTAACCCTTTCACCACATTAGCATCCCTCAGAGGCTTTATACAGGTTTCTAAGAAGGTAGTTATCAAAGACCTATCCTGTTTTAGTTCCAATTTCCCCTTACTACCCGAAGTCGATGCTTCTGCAAAATTTTTCTTAACCTCCAAAAATATTTCCTTCAGTTATGGAAAATCAAATTTTGGTCTCTTTGCGGGAGCCTTACGAACCCACGTATCCTCTTCTGGCTTCTTCCCCTTATCTTCCCCTGTAGCTGCGCCACTTCTAAGCATCATATTTATGTTGGGGTCTTCAGTGCGTGGTTCAACCTTCATCATTTGGACGATCTGAGTGGGGCTAGCTAGGAGCACTCCTTTTTCCCACAATTGAGCAATCAACATAGGGTAGTTGACTACATCGTGATTGAACTGGTAGCATGACGGACAACAAGATTTAGTTGGATTCGTACAATCCCAAGCATAATGGCATGGCCCTTGACAATTATAGCAGATTAATTGTCCCCGTCCCCATCCAGGTCCCAATCCACTGCAACCTCATCCGCGTACTAGGAATCCCTCGCTTGCGAATGGTGCAGTTAGGTCCTGCCTGCACATTTCTATTTGCATCCTATATGTAAGTGGTCAATCCATCAACATGAAGTAATCCATTTCCCCGTGACCCATCATTTTGTAGAAGTTACAAAATAATTGTTGAGGAGGTTGTCGTAAGCTTGGCAATAGGTGGCAGCTATCTGTGGCATGCTTTCCTCCTATCTAGCAAATCTTGCACCAGAGCGCAGGTGCCGCACTCAGTCCTTCTTGTACTTCCACTTTTAATGGAATCGGGCCTCCTCCGCCAGATAGTTGATGAAGACAGGGAAATGGTCCTTGTCATGCACTTGGCTCTTACATTTAATACAACCTACCTCTGGGTGTACCTCTGGTCGGGACACTCTTCCTTGCTTCAAGCTTTGCACTTCTAGACTCAAGTTTTGAAGTTGCATGTGGATTTGCTGCACTCGCAACCTTGGGTCCAGTATTGGGTTGCGTGTAACCTCATTGTTGTTTCTAGTGCCTCGACATGGGTTGAGATCTTATGTTGCGACAAAGCTGTCCTCAGATGGGGTGTTAATGACACCACAAACCACGTGCAATGCTACCCATCTGTCAAAGTCATGTTAGCTTCAGGAATAGTAATCTTTAACCTTTGGTCCAGATCCCACAGAGTTTCACCAGGCAACATTGATATCTCCTTGAACCCAATGACCGATTGGGCTTCAGACTTTAGTCGGCCAAACTCTTTATTAAGCATGTCTTAGATCGCCACTTCCCCCATTCGAATGGTCAGTTGAGTATTTTATGTACCATGTCAGAGTGCGGTCTTGTAGTGCATTGACCAGTGTGACCTTTTTAATGTTTTCATCTATTATGCCTTGCGCGTCCCATACAGATTTTATCACAAACCAAAATTTACTTGGCTCTTCATTCCCTACACCCTGAAATTTCGGTAACTTGACTACAATCACCATCCTATCTTTCGGTGGTGAAGGGGGTGGAGGTGGTGTTGGTGTGGATGGACTCAACGTGGGTGAAGCGAGTGGCGGTGTACATGGAGGTGGTATCAGTGGGAAGTGTTCTTTAATCAATTGGACCGCACTTTCTAGCGAGAACCTAATGAGATCCTCCTCACTTTCCAACAAGATAGAAATCAAAGGGTTGTTCTCTACTTCTCCTGCTCTTCGATAACCCCTTCCACTCTGCGTTACTCCAGACATCAATATACACACATGATTTGTTTTTCACACAATAGCATCTTAATCCAAGTAGTTAATGATTTAATGTACCTACCCTACGGTCCTTGGAGAAATTGCCTTTCTGCTTCGCTATAACTTACGGTTGTATCTATCGCGAATTCAATGATAAACCAGTGGCCTACTATGTGTGTAAGTCTATCTTTGGTGGCTTCCAGCCTGCGCACCAGTCCTGGAGTCCACACTATTGGCTGGTCTAATTTGCACCTCCACACGCTACCAGCTAACTTCGCGATCCACTCATATAATTCTATTGGAAATGTTACGAAGAAGATATCATGTATATTCGTGAATATATAGTGATCCAACCACTGTTCCTTCAATATTTGCGAGTTTCTATTTTCTTGAATCACAAACTCGTGAAGCTTTAGATCCCACCAATCTTCAAGCTCTTTCTTCGTAGGATTCAAGTGTTCCCACATTAGACACCCCTTAGGCAGATCTCAGTCCTGGCAACGGAACCATTTGTTGGCTTATATGGGCTTGACCCAGGTTCAGAAGAGTTATTTAGCCAAATAAATCCCGCAGCTACCGGCCCTTTCGGCAACAGCCCGCATAGTGCAGACTAAAATCTCACCCAAGGTAGCAGGGGAGGGTGCTGGAACTAGGTTTCCACACCCTAGGGATGTCTTGGTGTGGTCTGGAGGTTTCGTGCACTGGTTTAAAGCTCTGCACTGCTCGGTATTTGCACAGATCCAAATTAATTATATCTTTCTTATTAGTGCACTATTATATTGGAGGCTGCAGTTACAACTTAACATGATCTTTATGCAAACATTTAACCAACACAACTGATTCATGCATTAAAATGAAGCTAGATTTACATTCATTCATGCAATAAGAAGATTAAATTAAACATCTATTATGAAAGTCAGATTCACGACAGCTCAAAAGGAATACAGAATTTCAGAAGAAACTTATCTTTATTTCCACTTATCCTCAATACATTCAGATCCATCCTGCACACTCAGCTATAGGGGTCCATGCACACAGTTGCGGACTTTCCAAGCCTCTGTGTACACAACTATAGAGCCTCTACCTACTACCCCAACCCTTGACTTGGACTTATAGATGCTTTCAGACCCTCTTCCTCAAAAACCCATTACATTCCAAATTCCAGGTTAACTATTAGAACTCTACTCCTGCTACCCATAGATGCTCGCTCTATTTATACCCTTCCCTGGCCCGCAATCCCTGCACAGGCCGACTCTATTTACATTTCTTTACATTATTTCAGGTAGACTACCCTTTGACTCGACCTATTATAATTCGTGCTACGCACTTTTAGCAGATTCTTTTCCCTAACTTTACCCAAAATGTCTGGCTTCGCACCCTCTAACCATTGCGCATGGCTTCTGCTACCCAACAATACTTGACCCAATTGCCTAAATATTTAAAAAATAAATCCCATGCTATGTTCCATAGCCATAATAGCTCTTCTCTTAGCCTAATGTCAATTTTTCTCCTTGTATGTCTGGTGGTGGGGTCTGGTTGCAAGTGTAAGGGATAATTGTTCAAAACCGGAAATGATTTCCTCAAGCGCAGGTGGAAGTTCTTTTGCAATTTCCTTTGGAGTTTCAGTCATCCACCACCAATTGTAGATATGATTCTAAAACAAAAAATATTAAAATTACTTAGAATATAGCAGGACTTCACTTACCACGGAACCAAAATGAACTAAAGTTGCAGTTTATAATTACTTGGGTCTGAAATTTAAGTTAAAGCCAGAGCACTTTTTGATGTGATGTCCTTCATATCTCGTCACTTCAAAGCGAATGGCTATGATTGATTGGACTTAAACTGGAATAAACCACATTACTTACAATATCACGTCTGATTTCCAAATTAACCCCCATGCACTTTAAGCACGCAATTACCATCATATCGTCTTCCTTTAATCAGACGGTTCCAATCAACTAAGCTATTAACTTAATTAAATATTTTTTCGCATCCATTTTTTGGGTTAACATTCATGTTTGCGATCATGCGACCACTGTCAGATCTATGGATCTGTTGATTGAATGGTTCAGGTCATTTCCAAAGGCTTTCACGACTTTTGTTGGCTTTCCTTCGCTCTGCCAAGTCTTTTCCTTGCAACAACTTTAGCCTGTGTCTAAACTATTTTTCTTTTAAACATATCTACGCTATCTTTATACACAGAAATAAGGATTTAAATGTGATAACACATGATTATACAAACCTCTAAATTTAAAGGACTAAACTGAAAATCAATAGAACTCAGAGAATTTTCAAAGGACTTCAACCCTCCGGGATTGACCATTTATGCGCAGAATACACATAGACACAGAGATATTTCAAACTTTACAGTTTTTATTCTGCATAGCCAAATCGAACAAAATCCCCTTGCAATGTTTCAAAACTTACATAAATACCTTACATTCAACAATGAGATCCTCAATCAATGGATCAAATTTGCCTAATCCTAGATAACACCTACTCTGCATGATATTTTCCTCGATAATCTCAACTAAGTCTAAACTACTTGAATTTATTACAAAATCATTCAAATCCCTATATTCTAGCCCAAATCCTATCTAGAAAGCTTTGTAAATTGACAGCTAAAGGATCCCAGTCCTTTGCTTGTAAATTTTTTTTTGGATTTTTGGAATAAAATCGAAGCCTTTTGTCTTCAAGCCTTATGTCCCTGCATCAGACTCCTGAGGACAAAATTCTTCATTGGCTCCTATCCATGAGCTCTTCTACAGAATTGCCCAACTTCTATCACCTGGTATCTGTCATCCAAGTAGCTTTAGCAATTGGTTGATCCTTCCATTTGACCAAATACTAAAAATAATCCTGCCCCCTTGTCCTTTTAAACACTGTCTTATCCAATATCTTCTCTAGTTGCAATCCTTTGTTGCAGGTAACTATCTCACCCAATCAACCTCTTGCTCTTCTTTATCCTTTTCTATGTCATCTGCATTTCCCTTTTCATACCTGTACAAATCAACAACATTGAAAATTGGAGATATTCCAATATCAGGGGGTAATTCAATTTCATATGCATTTGCAGAAAATTTCCTCAAGCCTCTGCATGGTCCAATTTTCTTAAACTTTAACTTGTTATACTCCCTTTTTGGAAATCTTTCCTTCCTCAAGTGTGCCAATACCAAATCTCCAACCTCAAAATTAACTTCTCTTTTCTTCAAATCTGCTATGCTCTTGTACTTTATGTTGCTATCCTGTAAGTTCTATTTTACCTGTTCATGTATCGCTTGCATCTCTGAAGCAAAATCTTCTCCTTTAGCACTTCTCACTTCAAATTTACCCTAGTCTCTTAATTCAGACACTCCTCTTGGGTGCATTCCATAAACTATATGGAATGGACTCTGCCTTGTACTCCTGTTAGGAGAATCATTATAAGCATATTCAGCCTGTGCCAAAACTTGATCCCATTGTTTTGGATGTTCACTTGCAAGACTTCTTAGAAGATTACCCAAGCTTTTGTTCACAAATTCAATCTATCCATCAGTTTGAGGATGATAAGTTGAACTAAAACTCAGTTTAGTACTAAGTTTCTTCCACAATGTCCTCCAGAAATGACCAACAAATCTGGTATCTCTGTCTGAAACAATGCTCTTAGGTAACCCATGCAACCTTACAATCTCCTTAAAAAACAGATTAGCAACATGAGTAGCATCACTGGTTTTATAACATGGAATAAAATGTGACATTTTAGAAAATCTGTCAACTACAACATAAATTGAATCATGTCCTCTTTGAGTTTTTGGTAAACCCAAAACAAAGTCCATACTTACCGTATCCCAAGGTCTATCTAGAATAGGTAATGGAACATACAAACCCATGTTTTGGTTCCTTCCCTTTGCATACTGACAGACTTTACAATTCTTCACATACTTCTCTACTTCTAATCTCATCTTTGACGAGAAATAAAACCGGTTCAACTGCTCATAAGTCTTATCTACACCAAAATGTCCTCCAAGTCCACCACTATGTTTCTCCTTGATCAAATTTTCTCTCATAGAATAATTTGGTATGCACAGCTGATTTCTTTTAAACAACAATCCTTCTTGCAAGAAAAAATCAAGCCACTTACTTCTGTCTAACAAAAGAAGATTCTTACTAGCTTCAAATGCTTGTTTAAAATCTAAATCTTTCTCATATAATTCCTTAAGAAAATCAAAACCGAACACTTGAATTTGATTTTATTGAACTAAAATGCTTTTTCTACTTAAGGCATCTGCTACTTTTTTTGGTTGGCTAGTTATATGCTTTAATACAAAATTGAAACTTTGAAGATATTCTACCCATTTTGCATGTTTCTGACTAAGCATAATGTACTGTAATGCATGGTTGTCCAAATAAAGTATGAACTTCTTAGACATTAAGTAATGTCTCCACTTCTTCAATGACTGCACAATTGCATAAAACTCCTTATCAAAAGAATAATATTTCTTCTTTGATTCATTCAGTTTTTCACTGCAATAAGCTACAGGTTTGTCCTCTTGACTTAAAATAGCTCCAATGGCTTCTCCAATGGCATCAAATTTCACTTGAAAAGGTTTATTAAAATCAAGCAAATCAAAATAGGTTTCTCAGTGATCTTTCTTTTCAACAGCTGAAAGTTCTTTTCTGCTTCAACAACCCACTTAAATGGTTGTTTATCCTTCTTTATAGTGTCAATAATAGAAGCATTGATCTTACTAAAATTCCTTATGAATTTCCTATAAAAACTAGAAAGACCATGTAGAAATTTTAAATAATAAACACATATTCAATGGAGATTATCCTGATCATGTACTATTGTGGAATACATACACAATACATAAGCTCCTCTACGTTGATCATCAATATAGCAGCATTCAATAACAATAAACATCAAGAGCATGCACACATTAAACACAGTATTAACCGGGGAAAGCTTAACAGCTGAAAACCCCACACTATCTATATATTAATGATTGATAACATGTAACATTACAATAGTCAATACTTCTCACAAGTATCCAGCATTATCTCCACCTGTTACACACAATACAACTCAGATCTAATCTCCAAATCTATTCCATTGCTTGCCTACCTCCACTGCTCAATACTTGCTCAAGAATTAGATGAGAATGGTTGAATCAAACTCGTATTTACCTCAAAAGAATCTCTCACACTAGGAATCACGTGAGTAGAGGCTATAATCACTTGGTATTGGCCAATTCTCATTGGCATAACTCAATCCCATTGATTGTGCAAATTCTCATGCACAACTATAGTCACAACTGATAGCAATCTGATCCTCTAACACCTGTCCCTGCTGAACTGAACATGCACTGACATGCAACTGAGTTAACTGATGTATTCTTTAGTTGCATTATGAGTTAATAATTAGTTTAACAACTCATCATTAGTCTATTTGCAGTTAAACTAATTACAACTAGTTTAACCAAGTCAAACTAAACACAACTCCATCAACTCGACAATCAACTCCACCAAACTCAACTGATTGAGTTTTAACTGAAGTCATGCATGCAACAACTCAAATGACCCACAAAGAAAATGTATTTCTTTTTTACAGCTGCATGTGCCACATCTGTAGCTCAAACTGAAGTGCTCCAAGAGAATAAGATAAAGTTTATAGTCTAAATATTATTATAAGATAATAATATTTGATTGCTCTATAATTAGACTTGACAGTGTCACTGCTGTTGTCTAAAAATAGAAGTCCATCTATTTTTGCCAACTTGACCAATCATCCATAAACAGCATCCTGCAACTCAT
>APFE030957557.1:446036-530924 GCA_000404065.3 Pinus taeda | reverse complement strand
AGTTCTATAATGAGAGAATCAGTTGACTTAGTTCTAACTAGTCAAGTCCAGTTAGATTATTTTAACAAGTTGTTAAAATAATAAAATGTAGTTTGTTAATGCTTGCATGCATGTGACAACTATTATTTTAGATAACTGAGGATTCACTCATGGATAATTGTTACATGTCAGTTCTGTTAGAGACCCAGTTGAGATTAGATGACGGATAGTGTACTATCAGATGCTTGGATATTTCTAGTAAGTATTCCTTGCATGGAGAAGGTTCTATTTCAAGAGAAATACATATTATAGGAGATTGGAAGACTTGTGGCCTATATAATGAGGCCTAGGTAGTCCATGATTTTCATCCTCTGATTGAAGATCATCAGGATCTTCTGATTACAGAGAGAGTAGGATAGCTATGGAGCTGATTCTTTTTGTATGTTGTTGAGGATCTAGACTTGATTGATAATACATGGTTGGGGTTTTATGCTGGTGCTTTCCCCTGGATATATGTTGTGTTATGTGTGATTATTTATCTCGATCAATTATGCATTTTTCTACTTGATGTTGCTCATGAATTCGATTATGCTTCTGCTTAATGTTTTGTAGAAGTAGAAAAAGTATTATGCTTTAGGACATTGTATATATTGGTTTATTCTACATGTGAAATTTCTACATGGTATCATAGCACAGGTGATCAAGCAAGAACAATATACTAGCAGGAGAAATTCAAAGTTTATTATTCGGGATATAGATCTCAAGTTCTTATCACATCTATTTCATCCATGGCATTCTATGGTTTGAGGCTTGAGTATGCCCTTGATGACAGCTCAAACTATATAGCTTGGAAGGATTGCATGGAGGTAGTTTTGGAAGATAATGGCCTTAAGGATTTCATTGATCAAGAAATTCCTAAGCCTACTGACAAGACTGAGCAGGTGGAATGGAAGAAGTGTGTGGCTAGAGCTAGGAGAATTCTCTTGGAGGGAGTGCGAGATCACATTGTCTCGAGCCTCCATGGGAAGGAAACTCTGCATGCAATGTGGAAAACATTGAAAGATTTATATCAGAATAGTAGTGATCAGAGGAAGCTGGCACTAAAGGACAAAACTCGAAATATCAAGTGTGAAAGGGATGAGACGATCTCTATGTATCTGACCAAGCTCATCACATGCAGGGATGAGGACGTGTAGGGGTTGTGACATCGGATGAGGGTATGGTGAGTCTAACACTCCTTGGCCTTCCTAAGAGTTGGCATACCTACGATGACTTAGTGAATGAAGGGAGAAACTGCCAGATTGGGAATGACTATGGTCAGATTTGATGCAGGAGGAGATCAAACGGAGCACCAGAGACAGTTCTTCATCCATGCATGATGAGGAGAACTGTGCCTTAGCAAGTAAGGCGAAGAAGGGGAAGGAGCAGGTTTCTCTTTCTGAATCTAGTTCTTCCAATGATGGGAAGAAGGTTGACAAATCAAAAGTGCAATGCTTTCGTTGTCATGAGGAGGGCCATTATGCTGCAAATTGTCCACGAAGGAAATCCAAGAAGGCATTTGGGGAAGGATTTGAAGGTGAGGCACTTGCTTCACAGTTTGAGTTGGATTTCACACTCTTCGCATGCATGGTTTCATCCATGGTGGGAAGTGGTTGGTTTCTTGATAGTGGAGCTTCTTTCCACATGACAGTGACAAGAGTTTTGTTCAGTAACTTTGGAGAGAAAGATCTCCAGATACTCATACCCAATGGGGTAATGATGAGAAGTATAGTGTCTCAGGTGTAGGCACGGTTATTTTTCAGAGGGAGCATGGAGCTCACCTTACCTTGACCGATGTCAAGTATGTACTAGGACTGAAGAGAAACTTGGTGTCAATCATAATGTTGGAAGACAGAGGCTATGATGTAGTCTTCAGAGACGGAAAGGTTTTCCTTAGACACATCATCACTAGACAGGTGAAACAGATTGGTTCACGGGTCAAGAACCTGTATGCTCTTGAGGTTCAAGATGCATGCAAAGCCTTGAGCAGCAAGGCAACTGATGGAGACTTGGTGGTTGAGAGGGAGGGTATATTACCTCTCATCATGTAGAGCCAGAAGAAGTCTCAGACGATTGTGGAGGAGCCACGATTGGTGCAGCAGCTTCAGGAGGTTGTGGAGCAGCCACAATAGGGGAAGCTGAGTGGAGATTGAGTAGAGACATCTACTCATGCAAAGACCTCTAATAGGGGGAAACTTTGATCTAGGTGGGCTAAGGGATCACATGCAGTCATACCTCTAGGTAGGAGGTGGGGCGATATAGAGTGATTGTCCCAAGGAGGAGGGGCAAGATCCTTGAGATACCCAACCTCTTGGATGAGACCTTTCTATAGGAGCCTTGATGTGGAGTAGCAAGAACTAACTAATTGGGTAGAGATAGATGCAGATGGAGCAATAGAGAGAGCGATAGTATAGGGAATCCCAGGACAACGCATAGCTAGTAGGCTACAACAATGCAAGAGGCACAAGTGTTTTTCACAGTGCTAGGTGGCATAGAGAGGTGTGAAATGGTGCGAGATGCATGGAGATGTTGCAGTAGCGCAGATTTCAAAGAGGGAGCACTTGTCAACAGCATGTAGAGCTTCATCATCAGAGTATGTTCCTAGCCCAACAGAGTGGTCAGTTGGGAGTGTTTTGTTCCAAGCGTTGTTGGAGCAAGTGGACTAAGTAGAAGTGTTGCATGCAGAACATTCCAAAGTTAGAGGATCAGGTTTGAGAGGAAGCCTTTCTTGTTGAGAGGAAGTGTTGAAAAGTGTGCAACAAGAAAATGCTAAATTTAGAATGTGCTAAAAATAGACATGTCTAAAAATAGTAGTTTGGCCAGTGAGGTCATTGGCCACATTGGGTGAGAGGTGAAAGTGATAAAAATAGAAATTTCTAAAAATAGCATTTCTGAGTCCCTTCCTATTTATAGCAGTCCCTAGTCTATCTATAAGAAGTAAAATTGATTTTGGTCTTAACAGCGGTTGGAAATATTAATTAATTAATTCAGTTGAGTTAATTAGTTAAGGAAATTCGAATTTGAAGTCTTTGTGAGCATGCACATGAGTTGTCCCACTAATTAAGGATTTAATCCTTATTTTCCTCCATTGATTGAGGGAATAAGTATGAGTTCTATAATGAGAGAATCAGTTGACTCAGTTCTAACTAGTCAAGTCTAGTTAGATTATTTTAACAAGTTGTTTAAATAATAAAGTATAGTTTGTTAATGCTTGCATGCACGTGACAACTATTATTTTAGATAGCTAAGCATTCACTCATGGATAACTGTTGCATGTAAGTTCTGTCAAAGACCCAGTTGAGATCAGATGTGGAACAATGTACTATCAGATGCTTGACTATTTCTAGTAAGTATTTTTTAAATGGTTGAGGAACTAGTGTCCTCAAGGATTGCGTAGTTGAACCATTGGTTATTTTGGTATGTTTGGAATTAATAACATATGCTTTTGCTATTATTTCCTAAGAAAACTACGTGAGGACCATAGGTAAAGACTATATAAACAAGGCTTGGTTGGTTCATGAGACATATCTTCATATCTTCATAATTCATTGAGAACTAAATAGCTTGAGAGCTAATTATTTTTGTATTGTGAATAGGATTTCCACTTGATTGATAATACATGGTTGGGTTTTTATGCTAGTGCTTTCCCCTGGATATATCTTGTGTTATGTGTGATTATTTCTCTTGATTAGTTATGCAAGTTTCTACCTGATGTTGCTCATAAATTCGATTATGCTTCCACTTAATGTTTTGTAGAAGTAAAACAAGTATTATGCTTTAGGACATTGCATATATCAGTTTGTTCTACAGGTGAAATTTCTACATGCACTGACAAGAGAGGGGCAAGCACCTCTGTTATTCCATCCTGCTCCATCAAACTTAGTTTTTGATGACTTCTACGTTGAACTATTTAGTACCAAATGTTGCATGCCCTTATCATAGAAATTTGCAGTTTGCAAAAGTAGAGACTAATAAATTGCTTATATTTGTGGCTGGAAGTTTGAAACTAGGTTGAAAACAAGTAAGGAAGTAGTCTATAGTAGACATTTTAAGGGGACACATTACTATGGGTAAATCCTATGTATATTTTGGATATCCATGCAACTGTTTTTCAACCTCGACAATATCTGAAGCAACCCAAAAGAGTCATACTTGCAGATTTTGAACCCTCATTCAGAGTAAACAAATATTTTATTTAAAAAGCTTCATTATTCAAAAAACTTCATTTTCCTTGAGGATAGGTGGAGTGTCTATGTGAGACATCAGAAATTTCAGCTTACTTACATAGTTCAACTCCATGAGTCTATCCACAATATGAATAACTGCGAAAATATGCATTCAAAGACAAAGAAAATTGATGTTCAATATCACTTTGTGAGGGATATGATAGAAGACAAAAAGGTGTTGCTAGTAAAGGTGGACACTTTGAAGAATACTGTAGATGCATTGACAAAATTTGTGAGCTCTGAGAATTTCTCTTGGTGTAGAGAGACAATGGGTGTTTCAAGGCTGGAAAAATGACTAAGCTCTCTTGTGGCCCCCTATGGAAAGAAAACAACAAGTGGGAGAATGTTGCATTGTGTTATATTCTTTCCATGACTAGCCCACGTAGTTAATGGGGGGGTTAGACGGGGGGTAGAGTCCCCCTTCGTTGCACCGATTATGTAGCAGGGGGGTCACAGGGGGTGATTTTCCCACATGTTTTGTGCATGATTTTTGCACATGTTTTTGGAAGCGATGGTTTTTAGTCCATGGTATTGGAAGCAATGGTTTTTCGGTCCATGGTATTGGATGCTTCGGCATGTATAAAAATGTATTATAATATTGAAAGGAACATAATGAAAAATCAAGCTGGTATTGGTACCTTCTAGGAGCAGCTACAAGTGGTATTGGAGAAACCTTTTTTGTCTAGTGAAAGAAACTTCCAAATAGTTTGGCTGGTTGATAATACAAGAAAATAAAAGTGTGGTAATGTTCATTCAATGTGATCTAGAGAAGATCATCGATGATATACATTCTGCATGGGTTGTACTAATATTTCTAGAAAGACAAACTCAAGAAACTGGATATTAAGAACTAACATTAGAGGCAAAAAGTAATGGGCTTTATGGATCCAAATTATTGGATATTCATAGGAAAATGGTTGAGTGATTAATAAAGTTCTTGACCAAGTGTTCTTTAGAAGAAATATGGCATCCTTAACTTTTTAATAGCTACTCTTTATTGCCTTAGAGTTCAATCAAAACATCAAACAAATTTTCATTATGGATCATACCATGTGACAAAGGCATTCTACTACTATCATAATGGAATGAGTTTCGTTTGTATCATCACTATTTCCACCTAAAGAGGCATGATGACTTTAGTGGAGGCTAGTAAACTATGATATGATTCACTTGGTGATAGATGTTGCCATTTCTACATATTCTGATACATGTTCTTCCATAGAGGAGCAGGTAGGATGCCAACGTTTGCAGGGGTTTCTGAGAGGGAGAAGGCATTATTCCCTACAGAAAATGAGTGCTTTCCTTTTTTATTTTATCTTAAGTGCGTCCTCTACAGTGAGCATTGCCCTGACATGCATGTACTGGTGTGAAACTAATGCCAACGAGAGCATGCAGGATAGCTCCCCAAAGAACTTTGATGTCATATGAAAATGAATTGAGAAAGGCTAAATCTGCAATTCCAAATCTCTTATTATGGCTCTTTCCATATCTAACATTTAATGATAGATGTCTCCTAGAAGAAGATCCAACTTTTTTGTCTTTGAAGTATGATAAAAGTACGCTTCATGATGATCCTTTTAACCTGCAAAAGAAAACTCTTTGTCTTTAATATTTTCCAATCACTATCATTGAGTTTTAGTCCAGAAAGGCAATATCGATAACCAATTTGAGGTATATTACGTAATGGACCCATGTGTGGGATTCTTAGCTTGGCATGGGAGGAATTTTAGCTCAAGTGTTGAAATCTCCTCAAGAAAGCCCTTTGATATTTCCTTCATTTCATACCACTCTAGGCAAATCCTGAATGCAATCATCATTCCATATTTGTTCCTATCACAATATTCAAATTGAACATTCTTGCATGCTCATGCTGTCTTTCTGAAATCCCAATTTCAAAACTTTTCTTGTATGTAAAATGGAACTCATACTCTTTGACATTATTTTCCAATCATCCAATGTTGACAAATAACCTGGACACCAAAATATCGAGTAGATGTGGAACATCTTTCACATATTTCAAAGTGTTGTGCATGGCTAGCATCATTTCATCACAATGATGGAGCAGTGGTATAGTGTTGAGATGACCATTCAAAATGTTGAGATCTAATATAGGCCTTAAGAACCAAGTCCTTAAAAGACTTCAACCCATGAAAATGACACATTTGCTAAACATGCCAAATAACAAAAATCCTTCCTTGGGTTTTCCAATTCCCATGTTGCTTGGATGCTTATCAAATTGAAAAATTTGCAAGGCATCATAACCTATAGCATCAATTTTCAGAATTTTGTTTAATGAGATCTTTGAAGCCCTGTAAAATTTTATTGGTATGGTATCATATTCCTTCATTTCAATAGTGTTGACAAACATCTCCTGTTTAAGCATAGAAAGAATGTCCCCAACAACACGAACTTGCACATCACTTTCAGTGTTCATCATGGACTTGAGTTGTTCATGAGCACATGCACAAACCAACAAATTTTCTTGTTCATTCAAAAATTCTAAACGCTTGTTCAAAAGCTTAACATGCTTTAACTTGCTATTTGGGACCTTTGGAAGTAACAACCTGTGAGCCAACCAATACTCAAGGCTTCCAACAATTCCTAAAAAGGTAGTTATTAGATCACCATGATTAGGAATATCACAGTTATCGTTTCCAAAAATGTTGCAATACATACAAAGTTCAGCTGCAATAAATAAAAATATATCATTGTTTATGTGATCATCCAGATAAGACTTGAGAAACTATTCCAATATTGATAAGAATAGAGTGAGTTCCATATAAGCATCTATAAGAGCTCTAGACAAAATTTGCAAGAAATCATCTCTTTGTCATAAAAGTCTTGTTTTGAGAGCAACCTGGAGTCTACATTTGTATGGATGTCTTGAGCTAGTTTTCCATTTATAATGTAGATGTAGGAGTTGGAGGATGGTAATGATTTTCCATGGCATTGACCACACAAAATCAATATTTCAAGGCCCTCAAGAAAACTAAAATCTTGTCTTCCCTTTTGAACCATGATGCAACCAAACATGTTGGTATCCAGTGAATTCATTTTTCTATTATTTTGGGTGTAAGGGTTTCCATGCCCAAACATCGTTGGGGTTGCATCCAAAGCGCTAGATTGAAGAATAATTGGTTTGAATTCATGTAGATATGGTAGCACAGCTAATCCAATGGCTATTGATCAAGTGCCATCCAAAAATAACTTGTACTCCTTTGAGGGCACACGCGTATGTAGAAGTGTATGATTTTGGAGAAGCCCAATCCAACATTGTTCAACGAGGGTTGGATCATTTTGTTGGGCGTGGAGCCTGATTATCTTCTTTATTCAGAGGTATCGCAGCATAGGACCCCATTTTGTATTGTGGCAGAAATATGGGTTGTTCATCAAGTGGAAATCTGATCATAGAAGTTATGTTTAATTTAGGGTTTTTCTTTCCCTAGAAGGCAACCCCTTGCTATATATGAGGGAATTGCATTGCGGCTATGTAGATGTGTATTTTGAGTGAGAAGAGAGAAGAGATTATGTGAGAGCGAAGAGGGAATGAGAACGGACCTTCTCTAGGTTGCATCTCTTCATTTTGCTGGATAATATAAAAGGAAGGACTGGTTGTTTCTCTGTGGACATAGCCCAAATTCGGTGAACCACATATATCTATGTCTCTCTAGTTTTTATGCGTTTTCTGTGTTTATATTTCTGCAAAATTTTTGTGTTCCATTTCTTTGTAATATATAATTTTCTAACAACTGGCATCAGAGTGAAAGGTTTATTTGGCTGATAAACTTGTAGGAGAGAAGGGTTCCTGGTTAGAGTGGGAGAAATGGCGGAAGATGGTAGTTTAGGGTCGAAAAATTTAACGGCAAAAACTACCAGCTGTGGAAGATGCAGATTGAAGATTATTTGTATCAGAAAGATCTGTATGTACCATTGAGCGGAAATACAAAGAAGCCAATGAGTATGACATTCACAAAATGGGATATTCTTGACAAAAAGGTGCTTGGAACAATACGGCTGTGCCTAGCGGCGTCGATAGCCTTTAATATTTCAAAGGAAATGACAATAGAGGGGTTAATGTCGGTATTGGAAAAACTATATGAAAAACCATTGACCTCAAATAAGGTATTTATTATGAGGTGTTTATTTAATATGAAGATGTCAGAAGGTGGATATGTTGCTGATCATTTAAATGAATTTAATACAGTTACTAGCCAGTTAAGTTCTGTAGGGTAACTTTTGACAATGAAGTTATGGCTCTGTTATCTCTATGCTCATTTCCAGAAAGTTGGAATGGTTTAGTTATGGCCATTAGTAACTCTATCTTTGGATCTAGTACTCTAAAGTTTGATGATGTTGTCAGTGCAATCCTTAGTGAGGAAATGCGACGGAAAAGCTCTGGTGAGACATCAAGTAATGCTTTGGCTGCAAATACTAGGGGAATAAAAATGGAAAGAGGAAAGAGCCCAGGATATCGCAGTAAGTCAAGGAAAGGAAGATACAAGTCCAGATTGGGGATAGCATGTTGGAAATGTGGGAAGAAAGGACACCTCAAGAAAAACTGCAAAACTCAAAAGGGAAAAGAAGGAACAAGAAAACAATCATGAAGAAAATGTGACAGGTGATGTGTTGCAAGATGCTTTGATTCTTTCATTAAAAAATATTATGGATGTGTGGGTAGTAGATTCAAGGGCCTCATTCCATGCCACACCTAATAGGAAACATTTTCATGATTATGTTCAAGGAGATTTTGGATAGTTTTGATTGGGTGATGATAAACCCTGTAAAATACTTGGAATGGGTACTATTTTCATAAAATAGAAGAATGGAAATAAATGGTTGTTGAAGGAGGTAAGGTATGTCCTATATCTGAAGAAAAACCTAATTTCAACTGGGAAGTTGGGAGGTGAAGGTTGTGTAACTAATTTTAGAGATAAAACTTGGAAGGTCACAAAAGGAGCCCTGGTAATAGAAAAAGGGGAAAGATTGCTACATTGTATTTATGCAATGATATTTCTAATTTTGTTAATGCTTTAACCTCTACAAGAGCAAAAATGGCTTTGTGGTATCATAGGCTCGGACACATGAGTGAAAAGAGGATGTAGATTCTTCACGCAAGTAATTTGTTGCCAAGTTTGAAGCATGTTGATTTGGAATTCTATGAGAATTGTGTTTATGGAAAACATAAGAGAGTCATATTCCTCAAAGTTAGGAAAGGAAAGAAGAGAAAAAAATTAGAGCTGGTGCATACAGATGTTTGGGGACCTGCTCAGATATCATCTCTCGGTGGCTCTCATTATTATGTTGCTTTTATTGATGATGAAACAAGAAAAACTTGGATTTATTGCATTCGAAATAAATATAATGTATTTGATCCTTTCAAGAAACGGAAAGCTTTGGTTGAAAATGGGACAGGAAAAAGGTTGAAGTGTCTCAGATCAAACAATGGAGATGAATATTGCAGCAAAGAGTTTGATAGGTACCATTTAGAGAATGGAGTTCATAGAGAGAAGACAACTCTAGGAACACCACAAGAAAATGGTGTGTAAGAAAGGATGAATAGGACAATCATGGAGCATGTAAGGTGCATGAGATTGCATGTAGGATCACCTTTACAAATTTGGGCAGATGCTATAGATACTGTTGTTTATCTAATAAACAAAGGGCCTTTAAGTTCCTTGGATTGTGGTATTCCATACGAGGCATGGACAGGTAAAAAGTTAAACTACTCATTTTTAAATACTTTTCGTTGTGAAGCCTTTGTCCACATTAACAAAGAAAATAGAACAAAGCTTGAGGCAAAATCAAAGAAATGTACCTTTATTGTATATGTTGTGAATGATTTTGGTTATCGATTTTATGATTATGGAAAACATAAAATCATTAGGAGTAGAGATGTCATATTCAATGAAAAGGTTTTGTATAAGGATCGGATGCAGGAAAAGAAATAGGAAAAAGAAGAAAGAGAATACACAATTATTGATGATATCATAGAAAAAGTGAAGGTGCATCAAAATCATAATGATCAACAACTAGAAAAACAACAACAACAATGGAAACAAGCACCTAAAACGCCTAAAACTAGTATTAGAAGTTCTACCAAGATAAGTAGCCCCCCTAAATGATACTCTCCTTCATTATATTATGTATTGTTGACTAATTCTGGTGAACCAAAATATTGTGAAGAAGTAGTGCAGATAGAAACTAGGAAGAGGTGGGAGCAAGCCATGAAAGAAGAGATGAACTCCTTAGTACATACCCAGACTTGGGACTTAGTCAGGTTTCCTGCAGGTAAAACAACATAGTAGAACAAAAGGATTTACAGGTTGAAGGAAGAAGATGGAGGTAGAAAAAGGTATAAAGATAGACTTGTGGTGAAGGGTTTGCACACAAAAAAGGTATAGACTTTGATGAGATATTTTCTCCTGTTGTTAAAATGACTTCAATCAAAACTATTTTAAGTCTAGTAGTAGCTGAATATTTGCATCTTGAGCAGTTAGATGTAAAGAAAAACTTTCTCCATGGGGATTTGGAGGAAGAGATATATATGCAGTAGCCATAAGGATATGAGGTAAAAGGGAAAGAGGAACTAGTGTGCAGGTTGAAGAGGAGATTTTATGGCTTAAAGCAGGCTCTAAGGCAGTGGTATCTAAAATTTGACAGATTTATGTCTGAACAAGGTTATACTGGATGTCACTCTGATCATTCTGTTTATCTCAAAAGGAAAAATAATGGAAACTATATTAAATTGATATTGTATGTAGATGACATGCTTGTTGCAGGTTCTAACATGCAAGAAATAAATGTGCTCAAAAGAAAATTGGCAAACTCATTTGCAACAAAAGATTTGGGTGCTGCAAAACAAATCCTTGGTATGAGAATAACGAGATTCCTGAAGAATCACAAATTAACATTATCTCAGAGTGAGTACATACAAAAGGTGTTGAAAATATTTAATATGCAGAATGAAAAACTAGTTATTATACCTTTGGCTAGCCTTTTTAAACTAAGCAAGGAGGTGTGTCCCAAGACTCAAGAAGAAATGGCTTATATGTCTAAAGTTCCATATGCATCAGTAGTTGGAAGCTTAATGTATGCAATGGTTTGCACAAGGCTTGATATTTTACATGTAATGGGAGTTGTAAGCATGTAGATGAACAATCAAGTAAAATAACATTGGATGGTGGTGAAGTGGATTCTCAGGTATTTGAGAGGTACCACAAATCAAGCATTACGCTTTAGTGGTTCAAACATTGCTCTACAGGGATATGTTGATGCAGATATGGCAAATGATAGAGATAACAGGAGGAGCACCACAAGGTATGTGTTTACTATAGGTGGAACAACTATCAGTTGGGTTTCAAAACTGCAAAGTGTTGTTGCACTGTCAATGACAGAAGCAAATTATGTTGCTTCTACAAAGGCTAGTAAAGAAATGATTTGGTTACAAAGGTTTTTGGATTAATTGGGTATGAAGAAGGAGTTGGGTAGGTTATACAGTGGTATCCAGAGTGCCATACATCTTGCAAATAACTCTGCACTTTATTCCAAGACTAAACATATATAGCTCAAGTACCATTTCATACGGTCAGTGTTGGAAGATGGAAAATTGAAGCTAGAAAATATACACACTAACCAGAATCCTATAGATATGTTAACAAAAGTTGTAACTAGGGAGAAACGAGATTCTGCTTAGTTTCAATTGGTCTTCAAGTATGATGATGAAGATGAGAAACAACCATGTCCAAAGTGGAGTCATTGTCCAGCAAATAAAGCAACGATGGAGTTTCTATAATTAGTCTCTAAGTTGGAGATTTTTGGGTGTGGAGCCTAATTATCTTCTTTATTCAGAGGTATCACTGGATTGGACCACATTTCCTATTCTGGCAACAATCTAGGTCATTCATTAGGTGAAAATCTTACGGTAGAAGTTATGTTTAATTTAGGGGTTTTTCCCCTAGAAGGCAACCTCTCACTATATATGAGGGAATTGTATTGCGACTATGTAGATGTGTATTCTGAGTAGAAGAGAGAAGATATTGTGTGAGATTGAAGAGGGAATTAAAGCAGATTTTCTATAGGTTGTATCTCTTGATTTTTCTGGATAATATAAAAGGAAGGACTGGTTATTTCTCCGTGTATGTAGCCCAAATTGGGTGAGCCACGTATATTTGTGTCTCTCTTTTTTTTATGTGTTTTCTATGTTTATATTTCTGCAATATTTTTATGTGTTCCATTGCTCTGTAATATATAATTTTCTAACACATTTGACAAAAATGGTACAAATACCTAATATTTTGTAATGCCAATCCTGCTCTTCATGGAACAATATGCATATGCCTTAACAACTACGTAAGCTACCAGAAGTATGATTTTCACCTTACATCCAATCTTTTTTACGAATGAAGGATAATAGAGGCCTCTAGATGTTAACAGTGGTGATGCAACCAAAGTTTAGGTCCGCCCTCTTTAGCACAAAAAGAAAACCAACTACCCATCGAAATCATATACCTGTTGACCATTCACTGGGTCTACATAGTTAAAATTGTAAGATGCCACTAGTATTGGAAAATATTCATGATAGATAAACACCTCATTTGACTCTAAACCAATAGAATTATACCTATTAGCAGTAGAAAGATCCACAAGGTTCTTTTCATTTTTATGCCCAAAATATGTCAAAATAGGGTTATAAAGTACACTTCTTGTACTTGTTTACAAGTTCCAAGGCTTGAGTGTACCATTAATTGAAGGTGAGGAAAGGTTGGTCAAATCAAGAGACTTAACATTATCTACAGTTTTCCTGTGATGTGCCAAAATGCACCATGGTGTTTTTATCTTTCGAAGATTGTCACAATATAGTTTATAATCTATATATTTGGATGCAAGTAACCATGCAGAGGCTGGAGGAAAATAAACAACATTTTCTTCCTGATTAATATTCCAAAGTTTCACTAGCCATCACTCATTTGCACAATGCTCATTTCCAATAAACTAGTGCACTTTGTTAGACTATCAAGCCTTTTTGATTGCTTAGAAATGGGTTTTAGTATGTTGGTTTTAGAGTTTATTCCATTATTTTGATAACATATACTACCATATCATTTTACTTCTTGAATTTGTTAAGAAACCATGATTCACTTAACTTGCAGGATTGGGAAAATTTATAGTGCCTGTGTATAATGATCCACCTCTTATGGATTATGGGGTTGTAGCTTCTTTGCCTCCAAAACATCTATAGAATGGCCCACTTCCATGGCCAAGCAATTCTTAGAGAGAATACAACCTCCCCTTTTAAGTGTATATCTTCCCTTGCCTCGATCATAAAATATAATTGTGTTGTCAGGTAACAAAGTAGAAGGGTTTTTGTCAACAATTTGTGACACTAATTCGTTCGTTGCTGAAATTGCTAGGCCATTTTTGCAACTGTTTGTACTATAATTTTCTTCAACAGGAAAAATTCCTCCAAATTTGTCCTTGATATCCCAATCTTGGACTTCACCTTCAAATATAGGTGTTGTCTCTTTTGTAGGATTTAACATCTTTCCCATATCTTTATTTACCTTTTGGCTGCCTCTAAATGGATTTTTCAAGGCTTCAACTTCATCTGGATCCTCTATAAACACAACTACTTCCATGTCTTCATCCTTATTTGTATTCTCAACTAAATGTACTAAGCCTTCATTTCTGCTTGTATCAACTTCAGGTTTGTCATTACTTATTCCCTTACTGGCCTTCCTTGATGATACCCATGCTTCCAACAGTTCTTTTACCTTTATAAAGGATTGGCTATAGTATTCAAATTTCTGATTTGGAAACATTTTTTTTTCCTAGTTACCTTAGAACTTCTTATTCTGGTTCAAGAATTCTTCTTTTCAATATGTTCTAGTCCCATAGTTAGCCAGGAGCATGCTTTGATACCACTGTGATGTACCAATACTAAATTATGCAAAATTTCCTCCGTAAACAAACTTTCTTTAACAGTTTTTTACAAATATTAGAGTGCAATAATTTCATCAAAGACTTGGTGTGCATAGTAAGGGAAATACTACAACAAGAGGAAATAAGAGGTAATCATTAATTTTATTGCTTAATTTAGAGAGTTGTTACAATATACGAAGATCAAGGAAAATGGAGCTTCACTTGGTAACAAATTTTGACCAATCTCAGCCTACTAGTATAAATTGGTATAAACTCAGAAAGAAGGTACAAAATGTTAGCCTCCTTCAGAAATCTTGAACGCTTTAATGATGTTTCTAAGTACAAAGACTTTGGAAAGTCAGTGAATCAGTTGTGGACCCATAGGAACTTAGAGATTTAAAAGAAATAAAGTTATTTGGTTGATACATGGAAGAAACATGTTAATAAGGGCATGAAGAATAGTGATTCAAAATATTTCGAGGACATGCTACTAAAATTACTTCAAAAGGATTGGGTCCATTGATTTATGCTTCAAAAATAATTTCAAATAGGACAGGCCAAGTGGTTGTAGGAAAATCATCTTTAATTGTCAGTATCGATCTCCCCAACAAATAGTTATAAGGATTCCCATTGTAAGATGTCAAATTTTAGTGGCACCACTTATCTTACACTGCCTGCAAGTAAGGAAGAGAAAAGTAGCAACTCTAGTAAATTACAAAATAATAGTCAAACTTGTTTGAACAAGCATGAAAAAACTCATAGTCGATTTCAAAAAGAAGATACTCAGAGTTCTATGGTATGTTTAGTTAGTAACAAGTCCTTTTTTATAGTTCACCATGTAAGATTTCAATCAAAAGTGTCCATATTTCACTTCTATCAGGGAGCCACAAATAATACATGGTTGGGAAAACATAGTTATGTAGTATAAATACATCATGTGAGAAAGACTCACACTCTGGAAAATTATCTGACAAGGGAACAAATATTACTCAAGGGGATAACATTCATAGGTTGATACTTGATAGTAAGACTTCCTAACCCATCCAAAAGCCCCACTCGAAGTGTAAATTGTGGATCGAATGCAAATAAAGTAATTCTTGCGAACCATGGGCTTTCTCCTTCAAAGGAAGAAAAACAAGATGTGCACTATGGGAAGATAAAAGAACAAAATAATATTTTTTATAGTAATTCCTCTCCAAAGGTTAATATAGAGGTTTGTTAGAGAAATAGAACCAAATTAATAAGTGCTATACCTATTGAGGAGTGCAACATTAATGGTGAATATAGTGAAACAATGTTGGAAATGTGCAATACAACTCAAATTTTATCTTTAGACCTTTGTGAAATGGAAGAGCTAAAGGAATACATGGCAGAGGGGACCATTGAGATAGAAAGAAGAAAATACTGTGAATCTAGTGAAAACTTAGAGGGTTCCAGTGAAGGATTCTCTATACAGTCTCAACTACAATAGTAAACATGGATGAACATGGGATGAATTTACTGGAAAGCATAGTTGTGACTAAAATCTCAAAAGATGAGAATGAAAATGTTGTAGGAAATTATGTAACAATTTTCATGAGAACATGAGAGAATTTAGGTTAGGATGGTTTATGGCTCCAAAATTAATTCACCTCGGAGTGATGATGTAGTAGGCCAAAATGTGTTGAATATGAAAAAAGAAAAATAATGATCATTATTCCATGGATCATCGAGATGCTTCTAGCACCAACTTGGATACATTCCAAAATGTGGAATTTATTGGTAAAAAGGAGGATGCTTTGAATTCCTCTATGAGGGCTTTGGAAACTGGAAATTTTATTATGGTTGGAGAGATATAAAGGGTGTTATTTAAGACAAAATAAAAGAGAACTCTTGTTCAAATATGGGTGGGGAACAACCAAGGGATGATTTATGGTATGGTGTTGAGGAACTGTACATTAGAGGAAAAGATGGATTGGATTCAGACTGTGAAAAAAATATAAACTAGAGAGAAGATACAAACATGAGGGACTTTGTGGAAACCAAATATAAGATATAACTAATTTATAACAAGAAAAATTATATGTCAGAGGCATTAATGTACAAGGAAACAACCAAGGAAGTAGTGAAAACTGCTTGGCAAAGGAAAAAGAATTTGGAAATGAAAACCAAGAAAATCCAAGTGAAGGATATGTTCCATGCTCAAGGGCCCCTGATTCTAAAGTTAGGGAGCCAAATAATTGTCGTTTAGGCCTTTATGACAATGATTTTGTGCAAATATCACATCAAGTGGTAAACAAGGCTAGCAAAAGAAGAGGCCCATGACAAGCAGTCTGGCTATAATAAGTTATCTGATAAAGAAGTAGAGGATATAAGTTTGTCTTGTGAACAAAATAAAAGCACTGACATGTTTGATGCCAAGGAACATCATTCTACCTATGGACTTGAACATGAATACCGAAGGAAGGGTGAACAAAAAGGTAATGGTCATATTCCTATTTCTAGGAGTATCACATATAAGGATGATATTCACGAAACTTTAATCGATAAAAGAGAGTGCATGGAACTAGAGCAAACTGTGGCATCTCGAGAAGTAGAAAATAGAGGAATTGGTGTGATTACTAGTTTTGACAAGAAAAATGTTACTACAGATATGGGATCTTGTACTATTATTGATATTTGTGACATTGAAAGGAAAGTTAAAATCAAACATAATGAGATTTCAGAGGTATCTTCTAATATTGGTTATGGAGGTCCATAAAGCATTATAATTTTATCTTCAACATTTGTAAAACATCAAGAATTTTGTTTGAAAAAATAAGCAGTACAAAGTGCGTGATCAGATGAACTGCACTCCTCTAACCAAATTATGGCAACAACCATCCCTCCAGCAAAGTATGATGGAAGCAATGATTCAACAAAAAGATCTTCTTTTGACTTAAATGAATTTATTGAACTGGATGAAGCAGGTCAATATGATGCAACACTATCCACATCAGCATCTTGTTTATCAGTTGTGCCTTACACAAATTCTTTTGTTCCCCTTACTTTATTGTGCACTAGCTTAGTAATGCCAATTGTAGTGGTTTCTAGGTCAAAGGGACCTTTCATTCCCCTAATAAATCTATTACAAAGCATAGGAGAACTATGTTAGAAAACATTTGAAGAAAAAAGAACTAGACCAAAAAAACCTAGAGAAATAATTGATGTACAACATCTTGTCTCCAAAATACCAATTTCAGATTATTATGCATTTAATTCAATTGGAAAAGGAAATAGAGCTTCATTAGATATTGATCTCAATGCGACTTAGGAGAAAACATCGGAAGATGGGGTAATAAAAATGCAGTTATATTCTCAAATATGTGAACCATCAACAAGCTTTGGATGTAGAGATATGAGTGAAAAATATTTTATATCTTCAATCGTTGAACCTTTTTCTCCTACCAGGCCTTGTAGTCTCGTGAAGTCATATTTAGAATTGAATCACATTAATGATAGTTGGGAGAATGAACTGATCAAAATGATTCTTGGTACAAGTGCTAAACTTTTTGGGTTGACTTTGAAGACTAATACCAATGCATTGTCCCTTGGAGCTTCATGTGTTCTGATAAATTTTGGCTTGAATTATGGGCCCACTTTTGATGATAGTGGAGATGAATTATTGCCTCAAAATTTGAGCTCATCTTCCCAGCCTGCGAGTAACCTGAGAATGAAGGGAGAGCTGTTCAATTCATCATCATGTTTTTCTGTTAGAGATGCATTTCAATCATTTACAATACCTTTTCATTTTAATGACAGGACAGATCATCAAGTTATCACTACAGTTGCACTTGCATCTTAGTCTAATCGGAGTTCTTACCTAGTCCTAATTTGTTTAGTGATGATATATATAATATATATAATATATATTATATATATATATATATATAAAGGGAAAACATCATTCTCTTCAGATCCTATTATTTCCTTTTCAAATGGCACTAGTAAAGCATACCTAGTTATTGGATTTTGTTTTGGGTCAACTTTTCATCTTAACTTTGTTTCTTTTTCAAGCGACTCACCTTCCTATCTAGAATCATTTGGACCATGATGTTTTCATGCATTTTTCACTTAGGTAATCCCTACAGGGCCACTCTCATCATCACAAGTGAAACCATAATTTATAAGCCCCATGGTGGCATCGGGGATAGAGAGCATTAGCACATGCACATGGCCTACACCAACTCTTTATTATTTAAATACAGGTCTAAGATGGGTGACATCTCTTACAGGGAAGAGAGGTTAGTCACCAGGGAACCTTAAGTAAATTGTCTTGTTTGTTTGGAGAAGATGAAAGAATTTTTCCATGGATCAACTTTAGGTATATCTTCAAAGAGAAAAGAACCTGAAGAAGGTTGGGATGTGCATAGATCTGGATATAAGTAGTCTATTTGGTGGTAAACTAATTTTTGGCTCATGAGGTATTACATGAAATTGGTTGTCAATTGATATGTGAGACAAGAAATTTTTTGTAAACAATGTTCTTGCAAGCTATCAACTTCACTTCCATCCTCATAATTGACTGATCACTTCCTTAATTAATTCTCAAATATTTTCTTTAATAAATCTATTCAATTCCTTGATAATTCTTAGATATTTTCTAGAAAGGATTGTAATTACTAATATATTATCATTTTTAATGTTCTTTCTTTGAACAACGGACATGTTGGCAATTCTTGCTCATGTAATGCCTTTAAAATCCACTATGAATTTTTCCAGGTTGATCTAATTTTTTCTGCATGTTTATCATGTTTCTTTTTCCTTTTGAAACCCATAGTTGTCTTAAAATTGAATTTGTTAGGACGGTTCCAAATATCTTAGAACCATATATTACTTTAAGTTTATTTTATGTTGAGTAGTCTTGTTTTACATTTGTAGTTGATTGATTGTAACTGATTAGACCTCAAATTCACCAATGCTACGACGAGATATAGTTAGGGAGATTTCATTGTGATGGTTGCCTTGAGATTATTAAAAAGTTAAGATTCAACATGGGGAATATGTCTCTTTGGTCAAGGTATTAATGATTCTTACCAAAATATTTCAACTTTGTAAGTCGTCAACTCTGTAAGTTGGCACATCCCAAGGCATTTCCTTTGTGTAGGTGGATGGCGCTCTAGCAGTGTGCCATTATTTGGAAAATATCATGTTACATGAAGGACCATTCCACAATTACTGTGTGCCTCTTTTTGTTCCACAATTTCCACATTTACATGCAGATCCATTCCACAAGAGCCACTACACAATTTCCTTTTAGCACCCAACTGGAAATATGGAACATTTTTTCTCCACTGGGGATGTGCAAGATTGGTCCTTACCATTTTTTAGTTTTTTACTTTATATCCTTTTAAATGCCTTTCTACACACATTTTGCAACAATTTCAGTACCGTTGTTTTTGGAGTAACATAGGGAATTTTAGTCCAACAGTTCTACTTCTGGTGTAGAAATATATCTTGTCATCTAATTGATGCCAAAAATTTGTTTATATCAACAATAACATCAAGAAAATAATCATTTAATTAGTAATTGATTGAAATTTAAACTGACATTCTATTGATAATAAAATAGATGATAAAAGAAACAATAGATTTTTCTGAAGTGCTGACATTTTTATTGATTAAACAATGTTTGATATTCACATATGCCATAAGTTGCACAACATCAAAATTTCGTCGTTGTACCCTTTTATGTAACAACTTTAGTGGAGTTTCAAATATGCAAAGCCATTCTTTCTACTCAATATCTCTCCATTTGATCAAGTGGATGCATATCTTCTATCTGTAGCAAAAATCTTCTTACTCATGCATGTTAAGGGAGTATAGATTACAAGCATGTGTTTTAGGTCTTTACCTTTTAGGCATATGCTTTAGATAACTACTGGCTTTGGTGTTTGTCGAGACATATTTTGTTGTAGAGCATATTGCATATGGAGTTATAATGCATCATATTCAATTGTTTAATTTATGTCAATGAGTTTTGCATGGATAATATTAAATTGTAAAACATATTTTTAATGCATGCTTCCTAGTACTTGATTAGTGATGATATTTTTTCTTATTGTTTACATCTCATGTGAGTAAAAAAAGTCAATTATTTGATTGTGTTGTGTTTTTTAGGAGTTGTGCTAGCACCTCTTTGCATGATGAATCTGGAGCTGTTCCTGATTAGAATCATTGGCGTTGAATCATCCTCTTCACCATTGTCATCAGATGGGTTCTTTGGGCTTCTTAATGGATGCCTTTTTTCAGGAGAAAAAAACAATTTTCTTTCATTAAAAACAAAAGTAAGCTAATTTACATATTTATTTTTTCTACTCAGTCCTATTCTCTTTTAAAAAGTTATTATCTCTCATTGTCCCATTTGGTATAGCATTGTAAACTCCTTTGTATCTCTACATACAATCATCTACCTTTGAAAATCAATTTTTATTTTCTCATGTTATAAAGTATAGTTCAAAATTATATATAGTCTAAAATAAGGCCAAAAACAAAAAACAAAATAAAAATTGTAGATCATTTGAAAGACCTATTAGTCAACTTGGAAAAGTATCCCATAAAATCTTGAAGAAACCTGTATGCATGAAGATATCATTTTGAAAGATTGAGAAGCTAATCTAAACCTACTCTGGGTAGCACCCTTCTTTGGACAAGGAATCTGCAACATGGTTTTGTTCTCTATAAATGTGGGAAAATGAGATATTTTTAACATATCAAGATTGAAATGCATAATTTATCTCTTCCTACCTTGAGTTTCTATGCATATATCCTTTTCTATAGTATTGCAATTCAATGTGTAAAGTGTTGTGACTCGATTGAAAAAATAAACAAAAGAATAAAAAACCCTCTGACATGAAATGCTATCAATGTAGCAAACATATCATCATATACAAATATATTTGTTGGTTTTATGCCCCTAATAGACCAAATGGCACTGATTTTTACAAAGGTGACAACTACAAGGTAGGTTAAAGTAGAGATTTACTAGTCATTAGAAGAAGTGGTGTTATATGGAATTTGCATCTACAGATAAACACATTTTCCCTAGGTGGGTGAATACACCTAGAATAACAGAAAGAAAGTAGTTTAACCTTTTCCTATAGTAGATAGATGAGATGAAAAAACTTTTAGTTTTTCGCTTCCTTGATCTCTTTTGAATTGCTACTGTCACTCCCATTTGAACTAAACCTACTCAAAAGATACCTATATCAAGAGAAATAGAAACAAGAAACGATCAAAGCATACATGATATATCTACTCTAAAACAATGGAATCAAAGACATTGAAACACATAGTCATAATAGATATGAACAATAATATGAGAAAAGGAATAAACTCTTTATTAATATAGAAGGAAGAGTATCACCCAATACAGTTCAATTTTGTGCCACTCCTCCAGCTTCAATCCAACCCTCGCCACATCAAAAGCACTATGACGAGTGCTCAATTGATAGGAAATGGGGGTGGTTTTTGTCATAAATGGGGGTATTCCCAGAATCCTATGCAAATTTCGCTCAATCTCACCTAGCACAGGTCAAAGAGGGCATAAGTGTACTGTAGTGTAGGTCAAAATGGGCCTTCCAACTCTGCAGTGCATTTACCCTTAACCAAAGCTGTGCTAGTGTCCCAAGGAGGCATTTCAGCAAGGCTTCACGCTAGGAAAATTTCATAGAAGGAAGCATTCAATGTGATGACTTGTCTAGGGCATGTAACAACTGAATTAGGGTTTTATGAGCCCTAATTGTATTGATTTGAATGTCGGGAGTAACGTGCCCAAATAGACCTGTAACATTTGCCTCCTAAAGCATGAAGTCAAAAATGATAATGTCAAGTGATATGCTTTACGATGCGATGGAGAGGAACCAAAGTGGAAGGTGACCTACATCGATTACAATACATAATGACATTTTGAATTTTTTCATCAATAAATGAGGGAAGGCATACCCATACTTAGCATATAAACTTTTCATTACGTGTACATACATAGTCAAATACAGATATAGATCCATGATAGGATGACCATCTGTGTTGATCTGAAAATGAGATCTTAGACTAATATTAAGGTATTACAGACTCATGTGCAGGATTTGCCTATATTACTTAGTGAAACAGATCGAAGAGATTGCAAATAATATAGACAATGAAGCAGTTAGAAAAACATAACAGATACATGCATAACACAACAAATAATCAAGGAGTTCACCCAAAACTCTTGGGCTACTTCTCCTAGTCTAGCTTTCAGTGGTGACCTCTCTATTATGTCTTCAAGAGCAAATTTTTTACAAATGTGAGCTCAAATTGAGTCTCAACGCACAAGAATAAAATAACAGAGCTTTACTTAGATCCCCCAAGTCTTTTTGAGTACACATACTGTCCCTCTTGCTCTTTATCTCTATTTTTTCTCTGTCTCAGCACTGCTTGCCCCTGTCTCTGTCATTTAGTGGCTTTTAAGCTATCGGCGCTTGTCTGTTCATTTTCTCTTTCGGGCTCTCTAGCTCCTGGCCTCTGTCTGCTCAAATCCCCTCTGAGTGTTAAATAATCATTGTTAAACATCTTTAGGGATGGTGGCCACCTATTTTGCAATGGAAGGGACCATCGGCGCATTAGAAATCCCAAAATAGTCGTTTTCTGTTTACACAGAGAAATACATAGAAACACTGTAAAAATCCACCCAAACGCCTTTTATCAGACCTGAAATATTATCAATTCCGCCCTATAATCCTATCAGGTCCACCTCTGGGTTGCTATCGCGCACCCACTATTGATATGTGTGATCTTGATCCAACGGTTGATATTCATTTCAGGTGGCTTACGCGTACAAAGATAAACCCACCCGAAAAGGTAGTTTTCTCAAGCCACACGTCGGCCAGTGGATGGGATCGGATGGAGCCTGTCCAATACAACTTATCGCATGAGGCCCGCCCAAAATCCTGCTCATTACGGAACTCAAATAAGATAAAACTGCATGTATAATCCTTTCGGGTCCGTTTTATTGCTGCGAGTGCATTTCCTTTGTATTTCGTTTATTTAACAAAAATGCAAAAATACATAGAAAAGCCTTTTTACCGCAACTCAAAACATATATATTCGCATTCATAAAACCTGTCGAGTCTAGTCCTTTGTATCACTACAATGCGACATTGCGATGTGATATATCACAATCGCATATCGCATGGTCTTCGGCCCCCGATAAGTCTTCCCTTGTGTTTTAGAAATGCGATATTGCGATGTAATTTGGGTCATTGATCTGCGTGCTTGATCAATGGTCCCCATTAAATCATGTTGATCACTATCACAATTTCCATAGGGATGCCTCCGAAGTGCTCTGCTATTCACCTCCGATTGCGATATGCCGATTAGATCTGGACCGTTGATCGGCCAGATCCGACAGCTCCTGTGGATGTTGCTTAAGCCTTCGATAGACTATGTTTTAGCCATTTCTTCATGTTTTTCCCATCCAATAGTGTTTTCCGCCATTCTTGAAGGTTTATCCTTTGTGATAGTGTTTAAGTATATGAAGACTTAGAGGTTTTTACGATCCATTTTGGCTCATGCCTTCCCACTAAAAAGCTTTTGGACCACCAAAATTTGGTTTTTAAGCATCGATCAAGTGAGGATACAACTTCCTCACTTTTCCAATCTCTATCCATCATGAACTGCTTGGTTTTGAACCTTTGAGTCCAATTTTTAGGTACTCAACATCCCCAATGCGAGTAGTTCTCACCTTCCTATCCAGAACTGTGTCTTCCTACAACTCATTGAGATATTCAGGCAACAGATCATCAATACAAGGAAATTGATTTTTCTCTTCAGGATCTTCAATCAATGAAGGTTCATATAGCCTCAAGTTCTCTACATTAATGACTGAATAGATATGCATTAAGCTAAGCTAGCAAATCAAGGCAAAAATCATTTTCACCAATTTTCTCAAGTATCTTGAAAGGCCCATACCTTATTGGCTCCAACTTCTTACCTTCACCTTACATTTTGTCTTTGCTGATGTACAACCAGACTTGATCACCAACTTGGAAGCTATGCTCAATTCGATGCTTGTCATGCCTTGCCTTATACTTGGCCTGGCTTCTTTCCAGCTGTTCCTGCATTGCCTGGTGAATTTCTTGGATCTGTTCAATGAACTTGGTTGCTTTGTCTACATCACTATGTCCATCAACTGCTATGTATTTACTAAGGACAAAATCGAAGGGAGACTTTGGTGTAAAACCAAAACAAGTCTCAAAAGGATATCTTTGAGTAGAAGAGTGCTTGACACGATTGTAATCATGTTGCACATAACACAAAAGTTCATCCCAAAGCTTGGGATGCTTGATGCAATAACCTCTTGTTGAAGCCCTGAAAATCGGGTCTACAACAAAGGGGATACCCACCCAGTCCGGACCTTGGTTGGCAGCTCCTTTTCCATTTGGTATAGCGGGTCTGACTGGGGATATGGGACCAGTTTCCCAATTTAAGTGTGTGTGTGAGAAAGATTGATGTTTCTGGTTTAACAGTTCCTAATTAAGATGCTCTAATTCTAACTTTAATCTAATGACATGCAATTGTATTATAATAAAACAGAAACTTCTAAGTCTATACTAGCCCGGGGTGTAATCTTACTTCTGTGTGATCTAAAATGATTTCAAATAACAATCGGTAATAAAGATTATTCAATTGTCATAAGAAAAGAATTCAATATAAATGAACCACTTCACATAAAAAGTTAGGCAAAACAGTTGTGAAAAACATATCACACAGTAAGCTACTCATATATTAAGCACAAATAAATAGTTATCACCATACAAAAGTGCCAAATGATAACTCAGGAATTCACGCATTAACATATAAACAACTGAACTTAAATATCGCTTTAACACAGGAAATAGAAACATTTAAGAGATAGAAGTACCATTTATAACTAGTTCTACTCATGAGCTTCAAGTGATAACGATTTATCTCTTCTTAATCCAACATCCCCTAAGAGTACAGAAGTGCAACATCAGTAGCAGATATCAAATGCAAAAATCAATAAATCCTATTCCATTCATTTCATCAAAACCTCCTCGGAGGGTGCAAAAAGTGCATGTTCTGAGGACAAGTTTTTGATAAATTTCTGGACCCTTCTCTAAATGCATGAGAAGGGTTTAAATACTACTAACTACATCTAAAAATAACTTATTTACAAAAATTTAGGATACGGTTTAAATGACCTTCCTTTCTTTAGACAAAATAAAGCAAAAATACTTCTAAAATTAAATCTAATATCTAACTATTTTTGTATCTGCTCCTTAGCATTGCAAGCATGCATTCAGCATTTGATTGCGAAAAGTCGGTTAGCCGACTTCAGCCTTTAACTGTGCTGCAATAACGAAATCATCAAGAGCTGGTGCCACATCTTCGGCAGAACTGATGATGCTTTTGAGAGTAATCTACTGACTATGTGGTTTCACTAAGTACTTTTGAGGATATTTCTAACCATTACTGCTGATTTTCGGATTCAAAATTTACCTTTTACCTTTAACATACTTTTTTTCCGAATTTTTGGGACTTACAAGTAGTTGAGCGTTTAGAATCCTTCCATTTCGAGAAGTTTTACCCAGCGATGCGTGCATCGGAAACTGCCTTCATTTCTTAATCTGAGCTTCCTTGGTGCGATTTTCGCCTCTTGCGTGCTTTCTTGTAGCGGATGTAAAATTGAAATTTTGTGAAAATAATGATTTCGAGAGCTCTTGACCCTGAGTCTTAGGCTGTCTGTTTTTTATGTCAGCACTGTCCAGTACCCATTTAACCATGTCTGTATAGGGAATAATGTTAGGCCTCGTCGCTAGCTGGTACAGCAACGAACAAGCTAAGTCTGCAACTAATGCTTCAAAATAATTTTGTGAGCCTGCAATAGTCGTATCCCCCATTACCTTAGGATTCTCTTTCTCAAGTATATTATACATGCCTTTCCTAGTGTAAATACCCGCGTCTCTGTTGCATGTGGTGTCTGTGTACAAAGGTGCCATTTCTTTAACTTCAGACATCAGAGCCTTGCCTTTCTTCTCCATAGTTTCCTGTATACTGCTTCATATAATTCTTTGTTTTTTGCTCCTGTAATTTACAAGTGAGGTGAGAGTAATAATAAGGAATAATGACAGGAAAGCTTTAAAATTCCAAAGACACGCAAAAGTGTATCACCTTACGTGAACTGGTTTCTGGATAATACAAAACCGTATTTCATTAACAACTGGCAACTACCTCATTAATTAGCATTAAAGCGCATAACCAGGTCTCGTTTTATGAAACAGTTTTTGAAGAGTGAGCCGAGAGATTTTTACGATGGAGTGATTATGTGATTTGCTTCGCAATATCGCAATGTCATTCTTTTGTAAGATCGCTTTGTCGTTCTATCGTGATATTGCGATATCACAATATTGCATTGTCGCAACATCGCGTAATCGCAGTATGTGCTTATTTCGTGTTAATGTATTTCTTGCGATGTGTGGTTTTGTGATATGCTTCATCGAATATCAACGTTTTCTACGGTTTTCCAGCGAAACTGCATTTGAAGGCATGCGATGCGATATTTGTTTTTTATTATGTAATCTCGAATTGCAATCTCGCATACTTAGAGTTTGGCTTGTAAGAAGGCATCCTGTTATCCTCTCTGCGATGCGATATTCCTTAAGGAGTGACTTTATCTTTCCTTACCTTGAAACTTAAGCTTTTTTGGATTTTGCAAAGGTATTTTCCTAAGTTTATGATGGTGAGGTTTATTAAAAAGGAAATGTTAGCACTAATTCATTTTTAAAATTTTTTGACTAAGGGTCCCCACTTATTTAGTATTACTAATAACGCTAAATAAGAAGGGGGGTTGTTGGTGGCCACAACACCTCTAAACAACTGGATCACTGTCCTATTGACCACCTCTATTTGACCATCTATTTGTGGATGAAATGTTGTGCTCTTCTTCAATCTGGTGTCCATCAACTCCCATATACGTGACCAAAACTTCCCAACAAATTGGGAATCTCAATTAGATACAATAGAAGTGGGTAACCCAAAATGAAACCATACATGCTGGAGGAAAAACTTCGTTGTTTGTTCAGCTATAACCTGCTTGTTACAAGGTATCAAAATACACATTTTTCTAAACCTATCCACAATAACATACAAATAATCATGACCTTTTCTAGATTTTGGCAATCCCCCAACAAAGCCCATGGAAACACTTTCCCAAGGACGAGAAGGAAATGGAAGAGGGGTGTACAAGCCTAATTTTCTATTACTGGGCTTACTTTTAGCACACATAGTACACCCTTTAATATATCTAGAAATTGTTTCATGCATTCTTGGCCAATAACAGAACCTTTGCAACTCTGCAACTGTTTTACTTACACCAAAATGATCTAATATGAGAGAAGTATGTGCTTCTCGGATTATGTTAACTCTTTCAATTTTTGGAATGCATAGCTTTCCAAAATGATACAAGAGTTGGTCCTTAACATAATAATCCAATTATTCTACTTGTTTGCCATGACTTAAAGTTGCATATACATCTTTAAAATCTACATCTTGAGCATATTGTTCAATGTAGCTTTCATGCATTACTTAGTTATGTTTAAGTATAGTAGATGCATTTATGAATGGTCTTGATAGCATATCTGCAACCTTATTGTGTATGCCTTTCTTATATTTGATGAAAAGATGAAATTGTTGTAGCAAACCCATCCACCTATAATGTCTTGATTGCTACAATTTAGTTTGTGAGTGCAAATATTGAAGTGGTTGATGATCTGTATGTATAATTATTTCTTTTCCCATTAGGTAATGTTTCCACTTTTTCACACTCTGTACTAATTCATACAATTCTTTATCATATGTGGGATAATTAACTATTGCAAAAGTAAATGTCTGATAATGATAGCATATGGGTTTACCATGTTGCATCAACACTGCTCCCATGGCATAGTCACTAGCATCTGTTTCAATCTCAAATGGTCGTTGAAGATCTAGCAGTGCTAGTACTAGTGCTGTACTAATTTTTTCTTTTAAGGTGTTGAAGTCTTTTTGTTGTTTGCCTCCCCACTGAAACACCTTCCTCAATCATGTTAAAGCATGTAAGGGAGCTACAATCAAGGAAAAGTTAGCAATAAAATTTCTCCAATATTGTGCTATTCCTAGGAAACTCCTAACTTCTATAGCAAATTTGGGCTTAGGCCAGTGCACAATAACTTCAACCTTAGAGGGATCTATCTTCAATTCACCACCCCCTACAATATGACCCAAATAATTTAAAGATGTTTTGCCAAATTCACATTTTGATAACTTCACATAGAGATTTTCTCTTTTCAAAACATCTAAAGTTTGCTTTACATGCTTCAAATGTTCTTCCCATGTTTTACTGGAAACAAGAATGTCATCTAAATATACAATTACAAAATCATCAATAAAAGGTCTGAGTACATCATTCATAACTCTCATGAAAGTGGCAAGAGCATTAGTTAAGCCAAAAGGCATAAGCAACCATTCATACAACCCTTGCTTTGTTTTGAAAGTAGTCTTCCATTCATCTTGTTCTGCAACTCTAACCTGATGATAGCAACTACGCAAGTCTAACTTGGAAAAGTAAACTGCTTCTTTCAACTGATCTAATAGATCATCAATGCGAGGAAGAGGATAATGATTCTTGATCGTTATTTTATTCAGTGCTCTATAATCAATGCACATCCTCCACGAACCATATTTCTTTCTCACTAGTATGATTGGAGATCCACATGGTGATGTGCTTGGTCTTATGAACTCTTTATCAAGTAGCTCCTGTACCTGCTTCTTAATCTCTGCATTCTCTAAAGCAGATAACCTATCATTCCAATGTTAGGTAATGGAGCATCTTTTTGCAAATGAATATCATGTACTATTTCCCTTTTGGGTGGCAGACCTTTAGGTTCTTGAAATAGGATATCATATTTTGAAACAACATTAACTAAATAAGATTTCTGTTTAGCATCACAACCTTCAAATACATTGGTTTTATCAGGGTTCTTTTCCTTTACAACCATTAATAAAAATTGCTTACATGAATTTAAAATTCTTTTCATATGCCCTGAGTTTATGAGATAATAGTTATCTTTGAGTTTATGAGCTCTTACAATATATTATATTCCATTTTTAGCGATTTGATACTTATTTTTGGCTCTAGAGAAAATGGATTTTCTATCATACAAGTAAGGACTTCCTAAAACAATACCACATATATCCAAAGGAACCATATCTAACTCAACCTCATCTACAAATGTTGACCTAATAGCAAACCTAAGTTTACATTGTCTAGTCACTTGTAGCTTTGTTTTATCACATACTCAACCTAACGGATATGGCTTCTTGTGAGGTGTTGTTAGTAAGCCCAACTTCTTTACAATTGTTTCAGAAATCAAGTTTACTTGTGATCCACTATCAAATAAAGTATCAATATTTTGGTGCTTGGAAATAACTCTAATATGAAAAAGCTCATGTATTTTCCTCTCATTGTCTTCATTATCAATAGATTGTGCAGAATTAATTATAGATGCTTCAGAATTTTTACCTTTTATACCTATGTCTGTGACTGTTGTTTCATCACCTGAGTCTGACCCCAAGTCTTCCTGAATAGCAACATCAATCTTCTTCTTCTTACCACCAAACTTCTTAGGTTTCAGCTCCGGATTAAAGACCGGCAGTGTTCGTCATCGTGTCCATCCTTATTGTAGTGAGTGCACGAAGGTTTGTCTTTCTGTACAACATTTGTCTTCCTCTCCTTCCATTTTAGCTTCTTCTTTTCCTTGTTCTTGCTTGCAGAGGGTTTTGATGATCCCCCAATCTCTGGGTTCACATTCTTGCCTCTAGCTTCTAGATGTGTAGCCTGAACTAATACATCATCTAGGCTAGTGGGATTAAACATGAGAATGGTATGCTTCAAATAGCTATGTAGACCACCTATATACTTCAACAAAGTTTCAGGTGAGTCTAGAGATATGCCTAGAGTTAAAGCTCTTTTTCTAAATTCCTAGGTATAACTTTGTACACTTTGGCCCTTTAATTGGCGGAGAGTTTGCTAACTCATCATTGCTTGTTGCATATAAGCTAGAGGATAGAGTTTTTTAATAGCAGAAACAAATTCATTCCAGGTAGAAAGAATTTTACCATGCTTCTTCAAATCAGCTTATGTCCTGCCTTCCCACCACACTAATGTAGTGCCTTCAAGGCAAAGGCTAGCCAACTGAATCTTTCTCCTCTCTAAATCAATGTTTTGCACCCTGCAATATACATCAATCTATCTAATCCAGTTATCTAGCTTTTCTGCATTTAATTCTCCATCATAAATTGAAAATTAAACTTTACATCTACTTTAATCAAAGATGTTTTCTTCTTTTTCTTTTCAGGGCTAGGAGGAGGTGATGGTGGAGGAGATGGTGGAGGAAGCTCTTCCCCTTTCCCTTTGCCCTCTGGATGGAAATCTAGAGAAGGTTACTCTGCTCCTTTGCCTTGTTTGGGTGTTGAAGTCTTTCACCTCGACCCTTCTTAAATTCTCTATACATCTCTTCCACCATGGTTCACATGGCCATAAAACTGCCCATGAACTGAGATTCTGATTCCAATGGAATTTATTCTGCCATTCTCCTCCAAGGATAGACTCTTCCAATCTCTGGATTAGTCTCAACAAGTTTTCCTTCTCCTATTTTGAGCTTTGACCTAGTTAGCATTCAAGAATCCAACACAAGCTTGTCTAACCTTAGCAAACCTAAAGCTTTGATACCACTTGATCTAAATATGAAGATCTTAGATTACTTTTAAGGTATTACAGACTCATGTGCAGGATTTGCCTATATTATTTAGTGCAACGGATCAAAAAGATTGCGAATAATATAGACAATGAAGTAGTTAGAAAAACATAACAGATACAGGCATAACACAGCAAATAATCAAGGAGTTCACCCAAAACTCTTGGGCTACGTCTCCTGGTCCAGCGTTCAGTGGTGACCTCTCTATTATGTCTTTAAGAGCAGAGTTTCTACAAATGTGAGCTAAATTGAGTCTTGACGCAATAGGAATAAAAAACAGGGCTTTACTTGGATCCCCCAAGTCTTTTTGAGTACACAGATTCTCCCTCTCGCTCTGTCTCTATTTTCTCTCTGTCTCAGCACTGCCTGCTTCTGTCTCTGTCATTCTATGGCTTTTAAGCCATTCGGTGTTGTCTGTTCCTTTCCTCTTATGGGCTCTCTGGTTCCCGACCTCTATCCGCTCAAATCCCCTCTGAGCGTTAAGCAATCATTGCTAAATGTCTTCAAGGATGGTGGCCACCAGTTTTGTAACGGAAGGGACCATCAACGCATTAAAATTCCCAAAACAGTCGTTCTCTATTTACACAGAGAAATACACAGCAACACTGTAAAAATTGCCAAAACGCCTTTTTCCGAACTTGAAATATTATTAATTCCTCCTTATAATCCTATCAGGTTCGCCTTTATATCGCTATCACATGTCCACCGTTTATCTGAGTGATCTTGATCCAACGGTTGATATTCATTTCAGTCGGCTTATGCGTACGGAGATTACCCGCCCAAAAGGCAGTTTTCTCAAGCCACGTGTCAGCCAGTGGATGGGATCGGGCGAAGCCCGTCCAATACCACTTACCACCTAAAGCCCGCCTGAAATCCCACTCATTACGGAACTCAAATACGATAATACTGCATCTATAATCCCTTTCGGGTCCGTTTTATCGCTCCATTCACATTTCCTTTATTTTTTGTTTAGTTAACGAAAATGTGAAATACATAGAAAAACATTTTTACTGGAACTCAAAATATATTAAATTTCATCCATAACCCCGTCGGGTCTGGCTATCACAAGTCTCATTTGTATCGGGCCCACTCCTCTATATTGCTCTAATGCGATATTGTGATGCGATATGTCGTAATCGCATATCGCATAGTCCAAGGGTCTTTGGTAAGCACTCGTACTTTGCCAATGCGATATTGCGAGTTAACCTGGGCCGTCGATCTACACACTTGATCGATGGTCCTCGTTGACTCGCGTTGATCATTGTCGCAACTTTCATATGGTAGCCTCCGATAGCCTTCACTTTCCATCTCTGATTGCGATATGCTGATCGGATCTGGACCGTTGATCAGCCAAATCTAACAGCTCCTGTGCATCGTTGTTCAAGCCTTTGATAAACTCTATTTTAGGCCATTTTGCATGTTTTTTCTTGCCCGATAGTGTAATCTGCCTTTTGTAAAGGTTTTTCTCATGAGATAGTTTTTAAGTATTGAGGACTTAGAGGGTTCTTAGGATCCATTTTGGATCATAAAAGCTTCAAAATTTTCACAATATCCAATAAAGGTACCTTTCTTTCCAGTGGCTTCTAGCTTGTTAACCTTATCCTTCGACACATGATATGGCATGAGGTAGTCAAAGATCTCAGATGTCCAACTCAGGCTTCATACCTGTGAACACTTCTTTGGGGATCTTGTCACCCAAGGCTTTATGAGGGATCTTATTTTGAACATAGATTGTAGTTTTTACAGCTTCACCCCATATAAACTTTGGTAAATTTTGATCATGCAACATGGCTTGGGAAACTTCCATGATGGTCATGTTCTTCCTTTCAACCACTCCATTTTGTTGAGGATTGTAAGGTACAATGGTTTCCTTCTTGATCCCAGCCTTCTTGCAAAAGTCAATGAACTTATTTAAATTTAAATCTCCACCATTATCTAACCTAAAGATTTTGATTATTTTCCCTGTTTGATTCTCTATTATTGCTTTGAAGTCTTGGAACATCTCAAATGCTTCTTCCTTGTGCTTCAAGAACAATATCCATGTCTTTCATGAGAAATCATCCACAAAGGTTATATAGTATAGATAGATACCAAGAGATTTCCCCGACATGAGTCCACATAAGTCTAAATGGATAAGTTGTAGAATATCACTGGTCTTGCTCCTGCTAGAAGGGAATGGTCCATTTGATTTATTTTCACTTGCACATCATGGACATACTCCATCATGATTAGCTTGAACCTTGGCCATTCTAGAAACCATCTTCCTTACTTTCGACAGGGCTTCATAATGAATATAAGCAAACCTTTGGTGCCATAACTCACTTTGATAATTGATATCATGTACCAATGCTTGAATTGGTCTTCCATTGATACTATGGGGTCCTTCAATTCTTGATCCCAAGGTGAATGTATCCCTCATGCAAGATTCCATAGGCTAGGTGAGGACCTTCCCTCTTATGAAGGCAACCCTCATCCCTTTTTCCTCCAAGGCTAGATAAAAGATTCTTCTTCAGTCTCGGTAGTAATCTGAACATAAACAAGAATGCAACAAATTATAGATATAACCATAAACACAGAGATGCAACATAAATGATTCTTCATTTCATTATCAAATATTGAAGTATGCTTACAAAAATAATGGAAATAAAGTAGCTCGGGTGATGGTACCTTATCTCTGAGAAGAGATGTGGTGGCTACATGCCTCTGAAATGTGTTACAATGAGGCTTAAGGGCCTATTTATTATTGAACAACAAGGGAAAACCCTAACCCCAGGAGATGGAACACCGAGAATTTGTGGGTCCCGTTGGGGTTAGTTGGCCAGCCAACTTCCCGGGGTCGTAACTTGGTCATATATCTTCATTTGGCACGTATGATACCTAGTTGGAAATATCTCTCCGAATACTACAAAATTTGCAGTGGCAATGGGCTTGTTTCGGGCCTCAAAAAGTGTCATTTAGGGGATCAAAATTACTCTAAAAGTTTAGGACCTGAAAACTGCTAAAAATAGTAAGTGCTGCAATAAACAAGGAAACATAGGAAACCGATTGGAGGTATATGTGGAATAGGCGAGTGGCCACCAATATCCACCTGGATCATTCCTCCTTCCTTAGGAAGCAATAGTCCCTGTTTCGTGCAGAGCCTCCATGAGGTGAGGAAATTTATATTGAACTTAGTCCCTGGCGAACCACTTACATTGGCAAAGGAGTTGGCCTGCTTTGACAACTTGATATAGATGGATCCTCTATTGGTGAGTGTTCTTGATCCACGTGTCCATGATTTGATCAGTTGTGGTCTATTCCATGCAGTATGGGTTGAGCTCTGTTGGTGTGAGTTGTTTTGCAATCTCAGACATGTCAAACGATGGTGGAAAGTATGGCCGAAGACGTTCTACATTGAACATTGGGTGCAGACCAAGGAACAGTGGAATGCTAAGCTCGAAGGCATTGTCCCCTACAACCTTGGCGATGGTGTATTTCCCATATCGGAGTGAGCAAAGCTTATGTTGGGGGTCCAGTGAGGCACTCCTTCTGCAAATGTAGCCAAACTTTATCGCCCACCTAGAACTTGTGCGGCACCCGATGTTGATCATGGCACTATTTATACTTAGCATTGGCTCTATCCCATATATCATGGATCTGCTGGCAGATGTGTTGAATGTGCTCAATGAAGTTGCTAGCCCTATCAGCTTCAGATTGGACATGATCCAAATCTTCTTGAGTAGCTACAAATGGTATGGCTACATCAATGGGACATAATGGTTGAAATCTCGGCCCTACCTGAAATGGGTTGTGGCCCGTTGAGCTATCGAGACCTCTGTTGTAGTTGTGTTAGACATAGGGGAGGCTTTCACCCCATGTGCATGGATGCTTCAAGTTGTACATGGGCAAAATACGTATGGTCATCCTATTGAAAACCTTTGTTTGGCCAACAGTTTGGGGGTGGAAAGTCGTAGACTTAGTAAGTTTGGTATCTAGCATTGACTAAAGACTTAACCAGAATGCACTCAGGAATTTGTTGTCCCGATCTGAGACAATGGACTATGGGATCCTAAAGTGTACCTACACTCGCTCAAAGAAGAGCTTAGGAGTGGCCTCTACTGCAATACTCTTCTTATAGGCCGCAATAATGGCCATCTTAAAGAATCTGCCCACAACCATGAAAACGCAGTCATTGTCGTGCTTAGTAGAAGGAAGGCCCGACATGTAATCCATGGAGATGGATTCCCAAGGTCGACTAGAAGTAGGAAGAGGAGCATATAGGCCATGCTTCTTGATGGTTGGTTTGGAAATGATGTAGGTAGTGCAGGACCTAATGTACTTCCCAACATACTGGCGAAGGTTCGGCCAATAAAAATATTTCTGCAGTACTACCACTGTTTTCTCTACTCTGAAATGTCGAGCGACCTGATTGTAGTGTGCCTCCCAAATCATCTTGGAACGCTCTGTTAAAGGAACACAGATGTGTCCCAGGTGGCATAACAGAGGTGAAAATTTGGAAGTTGGTTACCTTACTGGAGTGTCTGGTATGTGTTGTCAAATTATGGATCGCTCTTTTAAAGATGCGGCCACCCTGAAGTCTCTTGCCCATAAGAGTCGAGCACAATGATCAGTGCCATGACTGGTGGTCAGTTGAGGCAGTCTGCAATATTATTGGTGCTTCCCTTCTGTACTTAATTTTCAAATGGAATTGTTGCAGGTATGTGGACCATTTCTGATGGCGATCATTCTGTAACTTTCCTTGTGTCTGTATGAACTGCAGGGGTCAGTGGTCTGTGTGGATGACCATTTCCTTCCCCATAATGTAATGCTTCCATTGACGACATGCCTGCACAATGGAATACATTTCTTTGTCATAGGTTGGATACTTTCAGACTGTGCCTGAAAGTGTCTCACTGTGGTAAGCCACCATATGCCCCTACTGAGTAAGAATTACATCAATGGCATACTCATAGGCATCTATCTCAATCTCAAATAGTTTTTGCATGTCTGGTAATGTGAGGACTGGTGGAGAGTAGAGGTGATGCTTCAGCTCGGAAAACGCCTTTTGTTGGGTTTTAGACCAAAATAACTTTGCTTTCGCTCAACCCTTGGTGACTTTACTTAAAGGCCAAGTGATATGAGAAAACCCAAACACGAAACTACGGTAGAAATTGGAAAGACCCATAAATCTATGAAGCTCTGTTATAGTGGTTAGGGTTGGCCAATCCCAAATGACTTGTATCTTGGTTGGGTGCACTTACACACCTTGCTCATCAATGATGTTCCTTAGATATCAAACCTGAGTCATACTAGAAGTGCATTTCTCCAAATTGGTACACGACTTGTGTTGTCGCAAGTTTTGGAGGACCTGTCAAATATAGTGGAGGTGCTCTTCCCAACTTTGGATGAATATCAAGATGTCATTTAAATACACCACTATGAATGCATTTGTGAATGGTCACAAGATATTGTCCATTAATCTCATGAAGGTTGTGGGGGCATTCGTCAACTCGAAAGACATGACCAACCATTCAAAAAGGCCCTCCTTGGATTTGAAGGAAGTCTTCCACACATCAGAGGGTTCGATAGGCATGTGGTGATAACCAAACTTCAAGTCAATCTTGCTGAAATATTTTTCCCCTCGAGATGGTCCAAAATGTCATCAATTTGTGGGATTGGGTACCTATTTCGGATAGTGATCTTGTTCAGTGCTCGATAGTCAATACAGACTCTCCAAGTCCCATCCTTCTTCTATAGCAATACAATTAGGCTCCCATGGGGTGAAGATATTGGCCTAATGTGGCCTTTCTGCAAATACTCCTGAATCTACCTCTTGATCTCATCGTTCTCCACAATAAAGCGTCGATAGATCAGTCCATTGGGTAGCGACGCGCACGGGGTCATATCAATGGAGTACTTGACTTGACAGCGTAAAGGTAACCTTGTAGGTGAGGCAAAAATGTCCATGTATTCCTCCATGACCTTGTCCAACTGTTGTTGTTGTGTAGAGGAGCCCTGTCTGGAAGCCATGGCCACAATATTCTTCTTGCCCTAAGGGTGAATCATAAGGAAAACAAATTTCCTAGTCAGTGAAATGATCTTACTACATTGCTTTGTAGAGATCAAAGAGATGGTGATAGTTGGGTCTACCTCCAGTATCTTGTACAACTTATTGCCCAAAGTAATAATCATAGAGCGAGGTCTATACTCATATACAACATGTCACTTCCATAAGTATGGTTGTCCTAATAATACATCACAAACTTCAAGAGGAGAAACATCACACTATACCTCATTCGTGAAGGGCTTGATGCTATAGGGGAGGCGACACTGCTAGCTAACGCAGAGATCTCGTCCTTAGTGAAGCCACTACATGGTGTATGGTTGCGAATGTGTTGTAGTTGGTAGGCCTAACCACTTCACGACCTCTACTGAAATGAGGTTCTTTTGGCTCTCGATGTCGACAATGAACTGATGCAGAGAACCCTTCACCCACATATGTGAGTGGAAGAGGAGTTCCCCCTCCTCTAGATCTTGGTGGTGGCCATGGTGGCATTGGGCTACACGTTAATGATCTTCTTTCCTTTGTCATTTCCTTTGTTGGTTTCTGACTCAGAGTCAGAACATGCGTCTAATTCGGAAGCCTTCAGCTCCTCCACCAGTGACTGTTTGGCTCGGCACTCACTTGTGTTGTGAGTGGATCTCTTGTGGAACTCACACCATTTCCCCGTGTCCTTCTTTATCTTCGTGGTGTTTTTCTTTGCTTGCGGCTTTGGTGGGTTGTCCTGGGTCGTTCTGCCTTGGCTTTGTCCTTTGCTCTGTGGTTTGGGGGTGCCTTTCCCTTACTTTGGATTCGCAAATCCAAAGTCTCACTTTTTTTGTTTAAACTTCTGCTCAATCTTGACAGCGTATCGGTACATCATGCCGAGAGAGGAGATGTCCAAGAATTCCATCTCGTCCTAGATGTACTTATGTAGACAACCGCGGTACTTGAGTACCAAATGTTGCTTTAAATCCTTGATACCCAACTTCATGCGAAAGGTATGAAAAACATTGGTAAACTCTGGCAAGTCTTGGTCCCTTCCCTACTGCAACGTGGTCCACTTTATGTATTTATCCTCATAGCTCCCAACAAGGTAGTATTTCTCCTTGATGGCTTCCCGGAATGAATTCCGAGTGGGTGCAGCTAAAAATAGTGAGGGTGAACTTTCGTCCTTTTCACAGTAGGTTTCCCACCAGTCCTTAACGTGGGGGCGACTTTGAGAAGTGTGAAAGTACTCTTTTCTCAGCTGGAAAAGTCATGAACAAAAAAATATCCTTCTAGCAAATTTAACCATTTATCTATGACGTTCGCATCTATCTGACCTTCAAATATGGGGATGTCAAAGTTAACTTGTACCTTAAAGGGTGTGGCGCTTCCGGAGTGGCTTTTGGAAGAAGATGTGTCACCTTTGGGTAGTCGATGAAGGTTCTGGGCAAATTTGTGCATCATCACATTCCTTTGTCGCTCGAGGCATCTTCGAGCAAGATTTTGAAAGGATCTCTCACCCTCTCATCTTTATTCTCTTCCGCCATGGGAGGCCATCGGGATTTGCGAGGCTGATCTTGCAAAGGTTCGACCAGTTCGAGCCCTAACTCCTTATATCCCGACCTCATTGGGGACATGCAAAGAAAAACACAGAAATAACAGACTGCTCTGATATCACTGATCCAAACTTAAATAGGTTGAACACAACAAATTACGGATATAACCATAAATACAAATATGCAACATAAATGACACTTCATTTCATTAATATCAAATATTGAAATATTCTTACAAACATAATGGAAATAAACTAGCTCAGGTGATGGTAGTTTATCTCTGAGAATTGATGTGGCGGCTACATGCCTCTCAACTATGTTACAATGAGGCTCATGGGCCTATTTATTATTGAACAATAAGGAAAAGCCCTAAACAACCAAAACCCTAACCCGAGGAGATGGAACGACAAGAGTTTGTGGGCCGTGTTAGGGTTACTTGGGTAACCAACTTCCCGGGGTCATAACTTGGTCATATTATCTTCGTTTGGCGTGTACAATACCTTGTTGGAAATATCTCTTTGAGCACTATAGGATTAGCAGCAAACTCGTACCAATGGCTTTAAGGCTACTGCAAACATCAAAAAAACATCGTTTAGGGGGTAAAAATTGCTCTAGAAGTCGAGGACCCAAAAAAATTGTTAAAAATAGTAAATGATGCAATAAACAAGGAAATAGATGAAACAGAGTGGAGGTCTGCGTGGAATAGGTAGGTGGCCACCAATATCCACTTGGATCAATACATAACATCATGAAGATGTTCGATTTCCCCATAATCCAAATGAAATGTAATAGAACCAAAGCCCTTCATGGGATAAGTTGAGTTATCCCCAAGAATGATTTTCAAATTAGTCTCCCTCTTAACCAGGTTTGAGAGGACTTCATGATACCCATTAAAGTGTTTAGAGGCCCCACTATCTACCAACCAACTATCAAACGAATCCAGGGGTGAGGAACTAGAAAGAGCAAAAATAAGAAAATATTCAAATTGAGTAGTCGTTCCATTATTTCCATGATCTCTTTTGAGGACGACGACCTTCTTCACAATCATCAAGAGAATCTCTTCTTATTTTATCATTTGACCTATAGTTGTTGTAGCCACAGTTGTTGTTGATGTCTGACCTTGGAGCTCTTCTCTTCTCGGGGCAATCTCGAGCAAGGTGACCAAGCTTGTGGCAATTGTATCATTCCATTTGTGACACATCCCTTTTGATTCTTCTATTAGAGCCCCATGATGCTCGAGCATGCTTCCTTGAATTAGATGTTCTTCCTCTTCCTTTCTTCTTCTTATCTCGAGCAGTAAAGGCAAAGTGATCTCCTTCTTCATGCTTTTGAATTCCCCCTCTATAAATCATCTTGGTTTCTTCTCGAGTACACTTACGAACCAACTCATCAAATGATGGGAACTTCTCATTGTTGCTTATAGTAGTAATGATTGTTTCCAAAATTAGAGGAAGACCTTGAAGTGTAACAAGTACCACCTCTCTATCAAACATAGATTCTCCAACAAATAACAATTGATCCCAGATTTGTGACAATATCATGAAGTATGATTACACAGTCTCTCCCTTGTTCATGTTGATGTCCTTGATTTGATTTTTCAAGGATAGAATGTGATTCAAATGGTTGACTTCACACATCACAACAAACTTATCAAACATTTCCTTGGACTTATTCAATTTTGAAATATAAATGACCAAATGATATTTTAGTGAATCAATAATAATCTTCTTAGCTTTGAGCTCACCTTTCTTGTACTTGGCCTTGACAACAGCATAAGCATTCTCCGGAGGCTCTGGTACTTTTCCTTCCGTATACTCCAAGACATCATTCTCATCCAAGGTTACTTCCAACTTGATCTTCCAAGCAACAAAATTTGATGAGTCATTCAACTTCTATCCTTCCTTGAAGTATGAGGTAGACACCTTGACCAAGTAACTTCTTCCAATTAGATTCCTTCAAAGGTGATTTCTTTTGTCTCTTGTCTCCTCGGGCTTGTCTTCACCTCAACTCTAATACCATGTTAATTTTCCAATGTTTTATGCTTAGCTCAATCACTTGTAACAATTCTTCTTTAATTAGTAATCGCTTTATAAAAAAAATTCAATATTCTAATGACAGTAAGCAATTGTAGATAGAATAGTAATTGAAATGCAATTGACGAAATTCAAGAACAAGAACAAGAGAGACACAAGATTTGGTCAAAGACCAGGGAAAAACCCCACAAGAAAACCCTTTCAAAATTCTTCTTCTATTAGATTGTCATCAAATGTTCAATAGAGAGATATAATGTTCCAATTCATCAATAATGAGTCAAATTAAAACCTTCGACTATCCCAAAATCAATTAACTAATATCCAATCAAAGATTAGCCCAAATGTCAAATATGATCCAAATTCAAAGTCTGCAATTATGGTCAAAGTCAACAACAATCTAAGATTCCTTAACTAGTCCAAAAGTCAATGGTCAAAGGTCCTAAAAAGGTTCGGTCAACCTGCCAATAAATGTGGCCTTCCTTGCTGGTCAAAATTTAGTCAAAACACTCAGAATTATGCCCATACAAATTCACTCAAAATCAACCTTTGACCTGTGGAAACCTTAGATGTAGGATTGTGGTCAAAGATGGTAAAATTGCTCAGAAAAATTTGTCCTCCTTCCCAATGAATTCGACCTTCCAAAACAAAGACAAAATTTGAAATTCCAAGTCAAACCAAGTCAAAGGCTAGTCAAATTGTCCCAATCAGAAAGTGAATGCACAAAACAGAATTCTCTTGCTTCCCTTCACATGTGTGAGCCTGGACCTCCTTATTTCAGACCTGTATCAACCAATCCAATCAAGAGAGAGAAGATGTGATGTGTGATGATAATGCTCCAAAGTGATGTGACATTAGGTATATTTATATGTGTCTCGAGGGGTTGAATTAACTTGCCTAGGTTAACTTGTACTTTTCCGCACTTATGGGCTTCACCTTAAAAATATTTGTCCTTATCCAATTAAATTCTTCCAAGGGCTAAGTTGGGTTTCTTTGGACGAGTGAGACTTCCCAATGGAGGGAATTTGTCCCCAAGCTGCCAAATTAACTTCACCTAAGTAACATGGAGCAAAATTTGAATGGGTTACGTGAGGAGATTCTCTCCTTCAATACTCAAGTAAAGTTGCTGGAAATTTTCATTGTTGAAAGTATTCATCTTGGTTTGGGTGGTAACAACCACAGTGTTACTCCTGTGCATACCAAAAAAAAAAAAAAAAAAAAAAAAAAAAACACCTCGTTGCCAATGTGAAGATGATCCTTTGGGAAATGGCTGTGGTTGATGGCCGTTTTTGTTGGTTCTTGCAAATCCTAATTTTGTTTTATGTTCCCCTGCAAATGTTGTTTGATCCTTGGATCTTTCTGTCATGTTTATAGTTGTAATGTTTTTTATATTAGCTTGAATCACAGTGATGTCCTTTTGAATGTTTGGACCACTGAATATGATAATATAGAATTGGTAAGTGATTCACCCTCTTGTTTACAAGAAGGGTACTAATTTCTAATGATGTTGCCTTGTTTGCTAATTGGTCCACTATAGAGTTGTTATGTTGCAAATCATGGATCACTGTGAACTCATTCAAAATTTTCGAATGGGATTGAATCCTTTTAAACATGATGTTGAGCTTGAAACGTGCTTTAGAGGAACCAAGATGAAAGTGTTGAATTATGATCTTGGAGTCCCCTATTATGATCATATTATGGAGATTGAGCAAGATGGATTGGGGTAGCCCTTGAAACAAAGCACAAGTATTTGCTTCATCGATGGTAGCTATCAGGCTAATTTATAGGCATAGAACATGACATAATATTTAGATCAATTCGGGTGTTCTTAAACTTAGAAGCACATTACAATATATAGGAAGCTATGCTACATTGGTTTTTCATGTTAAACTAAGATTAAGTGCTAAAGTCAACTAACAAAAGATAGGGTCTAGAATGTTAAAGAGTAAGTTAAGAAAGCATGAAACAATTTTTTTGAAAGCAAACTAACCTAATCACACTAATCACACTTCTTTGAAAGTAGAGCATACATATGCTCAAAATCAATCGGATGTTCAAGGATGCACTAGGGTCCCAAAGTTATAGTGGTTGACTCCTAGTCTTTTACATATCATGCTCAATTGATTTTCAAGTATTCATATTGCAATCAAATGCTTAGAAATGTAAATGATAGGAATTAAAAACAATGCTCAAGTACATTTAGTTTGATGGACTGTGAATGCACTAGGGTTTTTTCCACTTGTGAGAGTGAAAGGGATGAACACTTTTTCTAGTCTTTTGCTCAACCCAATAATAAGCTTAACCCAACACTAGTTGAGAAGCTTAAAACACACTACTGCCTTTTCAACTCGTGAGAATGAAAGGGATGGGCATTCCTAGTCTTTTACTTAACTCATCAATCTATTTGTCCTCAAGTCATTGGCTAATTTAGGAAAGCAAGAAGTAATCTAAGGAAGCAAGAACTATGATGCCTTGATGTGACACTAGTTGAGAAACTAAGAATGCACTAGTGGGAGAGACACTACTAGTCTTAACTTATCAATCAATTTGTCCTCATATGCATCAATTACTTTAAGATATTTTTGTAATAAACGACAACTAACTAATTAAATATGGACAATTATATATAAGCCAATGTGGAAAACAAATTTTATGAATGAGTTATGAGCATATAAAGCATAAAATTACAACTATAAACAAGATAATTGTAAACAAATGAAAATGAGAGTTCGCTAACATGAATACAAAAGAAATAGTATGAACAATATGCACAAGCATACAACATATGAACAAGAAGTAAAATAGATGTACATGTTCAAGTTATGGGGACCCTCCACTCCTTTGCACGCACACCAAAGACTACCAATAATGAAAAATCAAGAGAGCTACATATAGTACTTGACATGAAGCTGAAATCAAAGCTTTAGGACTGAAGTCCTTGAACACCAAGCTCACCAAAATAATTCTCAAGTGTTTTGAACTACAAAAGCTTACTTAGCAAGCCCCATTTGCTAGCTTTGATTCATAAAAATGAAACTAATCTCTAAAATCTTCCTTGCTAGTAACCTTAAGTTATTATGAGATTAGATTTGGATAAACTCAACCTCCTTTCATGCTTAAATCATGGGGAAAATTGAATTAAATCAAATATGGGTGAATTTTAGCACACTATCATGCGTTTTTGTCTTCAGTCTGTCAGTGTTGACTAGACGGGTCCATGTCAATTTTTGTTGAGTGCATAGGTATTCATCCATCTCGGGACATTGAGTGACAAAACCCATGTCACAAATTTAGCCTATGTGGTATGCACATATGGAAAAGAACGAGCATTTACAATACATTTTGCTGTTGCATAAATTATTTTTACAACATCATTATTTTATGAATTTTTAGAAATTAAAAATAACTAATAAAATACCTTGAGAAACCTTTTATCAGCCATAATATGATAAAAAAGTGTAAAAAATGATACATGATAGTTTTCCAAAAGTTGAAATATAATGGTAAATTATAACAAAAATTAGCGAAAAAATAGAACTAAAAACAACCTACCTTGGACTATGAAAATGATAGTTTAACTTGTCCACCATAAAGCATGAGCACCCTTTCTCATACCCACCATTCTTTAATAAATAAATCACATTAAGCAAAATAATTATAATAATGAAATAAATAAATAAAACAAATCAATAGTAAATGTTAAAATTGGCAAGGAAATCTCAGATTTTGTGGAAACAAATCATTTGGGCCAAGTCAAAATTGTTTTAGCTAACAAAACATGAAAGTGGATTTGGGTAAATGTAAAACAATATCGGGGCATTTTAAAGTGTAGGCTTGCCCGCTTTAAATGGCAACAAAGAAGAAGAAAACATTCCCAGAGAAATAAAACAAATAAGCGCAACAAAGAATAAAGAAGAGTCAACCATTTACAGTTCCACATCTATACCTTTTACTTGGTCATCATATCTCTATGTCCAAGAACTGACGAAGGCAAGGGCAAGGTTGGAAATTTTGGAAGCCAAATAACAAGAAGGGACAACAAACCTTCAGAAATTTCACTTGCAAATCGATGTTTAATGGAAGGTAATAGAATTTTAAAAGAGTAGGTGACAATGTTACAAGATGCTTTAGAGGTAGGAAAATGAGAATGGGAAAACATGAGGGCAACATGGAAAACCAGGAATGAATCAATGGCAACAAACAATGATGTGATAATCTCTAAAACAACTCAGGTAGATACACAAATACTTTAGCAAGCAATCCTTTCCGAAAATAAGGCAAAAGGAACAAGAGGACATACATTCCAAAAGAAATCAAAACTAGAACTGAGGACACTAATGGTTACAAGATAGAGGAAAAATAAGATGTAAGTTCTCGCAGAGCACATGAAAGAGAACATAAAGAAAGAAAATATAGGGAAACAAACTTTACTACCAGGGGAATAAGAGACTATGGAAAGAATGAAAGCACTTTCAAATTGACAAGGGACTTTTTGAAAGAGAAATTACAGTGGAGAGGACAAATTTTCCAAGCAAGGACGGTGGGAAAGATATGTGAAGAGAGGCCTCGACCCATAAAAGTCATCATGGCAAGTGTGCAAGACAAACACCACCTCTTAAGCAAAAAAGAAACTCTTGAAAGACTCATACACTTCTTTTTATATGAATATTTAACTAGCAAACATCAAGAAGAGAGAAGAGAAGAAGTGGAGAAAGTTTGAGAAGCAAGAAACGAAGGGAAAAAAACATGGATGTATAATGATAAAGTGGTTATTGCAGTGTTTGGGCCTCATGGAAAAGCAGGGCAATAAGATGACAGTAAAGAAAAAACAGGTAATTCTATAATATGGAGGAAAACAACAAGATCAACATGGACGAAAAGGGGTGAAGACTCAAATTCGAGTCTTGTGTGCCAAACTGTGTAGCAATCAAATTCTACCTAGGTATACCTAAGTCTAGTTTGTTGGAACTGTAGAAGTTAACCTTGCAGGAGGGGACTTGGGATAGGGCCTATTATAGAAGGTGGATACATAATTTGTCTCACATAAACTCATGAACATGATGGTTGCAAAATTCCTATGTTTGACGGTTATTTGAAGTTAGCAGTTTGGAACGAGGTAGAAAAAAATGGCAAAGGGCATGGAGGAATATTGGTTTTAGTGAAAGAAAAAGAAGGTCATCACATTTAGTTAGTGAAAGAAGATGCAAATAAACAATATTTATGGTTCAAAATAACTGAAAATGAGAACCAAATAAGAATTGTAGCATGCTATTTTGCGCCTCAAGTTTAAAAAATTTACAAAAATAAGGGGTTGGACAACAAAGATCCGTATGCGGCTTTAAAGCAAGATATTGTCTCATATCCGCAACAGGGAGAAGTTCTTTTCATGGGAGATTTCAATGCTAGAACAACAAATCAACAAGCTAATATTCTTTGTTGCAAAGAGGATCACAATCCTATTGGCTCATTGAAGAGGATGATCCTCAATGGTTGAGATGTTCAGAAGACGACAAAGTTAGTAATCATTTTGCAGAGGAGTTTCTTACATTGTGTGGTGCTTTCAACTTAATTATCTGTAATGGTCTAGATAGATGGAAAAAGTGTGGAAACTTCACTTGCAACACATACAATGGGTTAAGTGTCATTGAGTATGTTATTTGTTCACAAAGCTTAATAGAAATGATAGATGAAGTTAAGTTTGGAGAGCATATTTGAGACTTAAAATCAGATCATAACCCAATTTATATAAAGCTATCTTGGTTAGAAGAAAGAAAGCATAGGAGGAAAACCCAGTGTTCTCGACAATCAACATCAAGGGGTAAAATTCTTCTAACACAAGAAAATTGCATTATCTCCAAAACAATGTTGGAGAGATAAGTTCAGAAGGAGAAAACTGGTGCCCAAAGCTTCAACATTCATGAGTTAACAAATATAATTAAGGGTGCACTTGAGAAATGCAAAAGAGCAAAAAAGAGCAAATCAGTATCAAATTGTTTTCCTGTGAATGCTTGGTCCAATGAAGAATGCAAAATGGCAAGGAGAACCTTGAAAAAGGCAGGTGAGGAGAAGATGAATGTAAAGTTATATAAGCAGATTTTAAAAAGGAAAAAAGATGAGTTCATGCAAACAAGGCACGAAGAGTTAATATATCTAGGTAAGAATAACCCAAAGCTTTTTTGGTAGGAACTTCAACCAAGGAGGAAGTAAATTGAAAATGATATTACAAAGTTTTTTCACATTATGAGAGGTGGAGGCCGGATTTAAAAAGTTGAAAACAGGGAAGACAAAGGACTTGGTCGAACTTCAAGCAAAATATCTAAAGTGGGGAATGAACATTATGGCACCACACATCATGGAAATATTCAACAACGTCATTCAATAAGGATTTCCAAGAGATTGGACAACTAGTCTAGCAATACCCCTTTTTAAAAGTGGATACACTAATAATCCTTCCAACTATAGAACCATTATGATCAATCCTTTATTTGGAAAACTTTTTAGTGGCATGGTAGAAATAAAATTAGTGAGTGGGCATAAGTAAAAGAAAAGAGGGCAAAAGGGCAAGCGTGTTTTAGGCCGAAGCATTCTATAGTAGATCGTGGTATCATGCTGAGACATTATTGAAAAGGTTTGGGGGGACAATGAAGAAGTATTTTGTTTCTTTGTTGACTTCAAAAAGGCATTTGACATGGTCCCTAGAGATAAATTACGGTGTAGAATGGAAGAACTTGAAATTCATTTGCAATATAGAGCTGTTGTCCATAGGCTTTATGAAGAGGTGAAAGTCAAAATTAGAACTTCAACATGCATTTTAGAAAGTTTTATAAGTGACATTGGAGTCAAGCAAGGTTGCCCATTATCTCCTAACATTTTTTGGTTTATATATTGGCAAATTGGAAGAGTGGCTAAATTTGCAAGGTGGGGATGGTGTTCGGTTGGGGGAGTTTGTGATAAAGCTTCTTTTATATGCTGATGATCTTGTATTGATTGCTAAATCGGCCCATGGATTGCAGATGCACCTATATGCCCTTAAGCATTTTTGTAAAGCAGTGGGGATGCAAGTCAATACTAGTAATACCACTAAGACCAAAATAGTGATTTTTGCTAATAAAAGGAAGCCAAGCCAACAAGCTTACTTCTTTAAAGGCAACATTCTTGAAGAAGTAAATGAATACAAGTACCTCGAGATCGGTTTCATCAACAAGCTTAATCAGGAGGACTGTAGAAAGAAGCAAATTTTAGGAGGGTGGAAATCATTATATGCACTTCAAAACAAATGTAGAGAGGCAGAGTTATGGGATTGGAAAACAATTGAAGTGCTTTTAGGACTCCTAGTTTGTCTAGTGATATTATATGGGTGTGAACTATGGGCTAGCAACATCCCTGTTTCAAATGGAAACAAATTGAGAAAATCCAAAAACGTTTTAATCACGAGCAAGTTCAAAATAAAAAGTTTGGTTCCTTATGAGATAATGTTGAGTGAAACAGGAGCAGCTCCCATCGAAGCAATCACTATGGTGCGTCTTATAAGGTATCTAAAAAGAATTGAGCAAATGGGAGTAGGTAGATGGTCAAAAGTTAACTTCAATGAAGGCATGAGTGAAAGAAAGAAATCATGGATGAGACAAAACAACAAATGGATGCAAAAATGGAATATTTACCTCAATGCATGTCCCACAAATAACAAAGAGTTAAATAATTTTGTTATCAAGAAGTTTCGTAAGCGTATATGGGGGAAAGAGTTGGGTAGAAAGAAGAAGTACTAGTTCAAGAATTCAACCCGACTTGTGATCTCCAACAAAAAGAGTACATTGGAGCTAGCATTACATGGAGAGCAAAGATTCTTATTGCTCAATTAAAAACTAACTCACATCAACTTCGATGTGAAATGAGATGGTGGAAGAGACCTAAAGAAGCTTGGGAAGAAGGGGTGTGTACTTTTTTCACTTCTGGGGCAGTGAAATCAAAAAAGCATTTCATTTCAAAATGTGATGCTTTCAGATACATCAAGGACAATTATGGCAATATGCTAGCATCAATTCCTTAACATTGTCTTTTCAGTGAGGGAATTGCTAAAAAGTTAGGTCAACTCATCATCAATTTAAATAAAAAAATAGTTAAATTGCAAAAGTAAAAAACAACCCATCATCAATTTGACTAAAAAAATATTAAATTAAAAAAAAAAAACAAAAGAAAAAGAAAAAGAAAAACTAAAACTAATAATCCTATAAATATGGTGCCTTTAGTGTCTTTCATTCATTCATTTCTTCTTAAACTTATAACTTTCCGAGAATTTATTATCCCTTTTCATCAATTAAATAAACTAACAAGTTTCCAAATATTTTTTCCCTCCGTGCTTAAAAAACCAAAAATTTGCCAAAATCCTTCCTCTGCCCGACAAAAATAAATAAATATACTGCGCTCTAATCGTGGGAATGAAGTAAATTTCAGAAGAATGCACACGGGAATGCTATGGCTGACTTAGGATGTGGAACAGAAGATGCGAGAGGCAGGAAAACCACCTGCTGGCATCCTTGCGCAATCTTATTCACTCTAATATTGGCATTTTATTTCAGGGGGATTCGGGCTGCCATGTAAGTTATATTGCATCCTCTGTCTAGTTTAATCGATCTTAAGTCAAATCGGGGAAAATAGCTAGATTGCAACATTAATTTCAGTTTGGATGAAATGTATTCGAATTGCCTTGAATCTTTTCAACAGAAACCCTTGGTTATGGATTAAGAGTCAGTTGTCAAATGTTTCACTGGTAATTTTTCATTAGAATGGCCTCCACTTGGGAAAAATTTCAGTATTTGTTAAAGTAAAGCCATAATTAAGGTAACCGGAATTATTCTCCCTGCAGAAAATAAAAATTTCAGTTAATCGCTGAAAGAGCATGTAATGAGTTTTGTGAGGAAGGCGAGTAGCAGTTCTTCTGCGGTTTAATTCTATTTATTAAGCAATTTCTTTGTCGGTAACATGTTTATTGCCTGTCCCAGGTTACCTCACTGCCTTTTCTATCTGACCTCTGACTTTTGCATCAGTAAAATTTCCCTCTTGCATTGTGAATCTGTGTCTGCAAAAACGAAGTGACAATTTTTGTCAAACAAGGATAGAAGCACGCTCTGGCCTCATCATTTTGAAAATGAGTGTCAAGGGCATGTGAATACTATACGTATAAATACTTAGACATTTGTTCATTTGCAGTTGTCTTGGTTTTGGAATTGCAAGGCTCCTTCAAAAAGTTTGTTATGGGCAAGATTTGCCTACAGCTCCCCGCGTCTGCATTGGGTGCATACCGGGAGCACCCATGTGCTTGTTTTCTGCCCGTAGCTAGCTGGAAATACACCCAGTCAGCAAATGGTCTGTGCATAGTTAACATATACCGACATGGTATAATATATGAAAAAAAGTCTCGTATGGAAAAAAAACCAGTACTCAAAATAATGGAAATATACATCTCATTAATACGGAAAACATGCAAATTTCTCTGAAGTACCTGTAAATACTTCCCTGTTTTTAGAATCTAGATATGTAAATGAAATAGCAGCCATTCTACATTGAGAGACTTGAAGGTAACACCATTAGCAATAGGATGTCATATGAGAATAAATCGGGAGAATGACAAATGTTGAAATTTGAAAACGGAGCTTAAACTAAAAGTTTATGCACAGCAACGAATAAAACATAACAATTGATAAATTATAAATGAAGAGTCAAGAGTCAAGATTATCTCAAACTCTGCTCTCGTTCCCATCATTATCATCTATATCAGTAAACTGACTCATAATAGAGGCATCATCACTGCCCACACTCTCCTTTGGAATATTTCTAAGTAGGACATCCTTCTCATCTATGTGATGTGTGATCGTGGAAGATGATTCCACTACTGATGCTCTTTAAGCTGCAATAGTTGCAGTAAATGTAGCAGGAACCTCCTGTGCTCCTAGAATTAGATGTCTTCCCCTCCAAATAATTCAGCCACAAGTGTAGATTCCAATGAATGCTTGCCAGATCATCCAATTTGCGAGTGTCCAGTGAGTTTCTTTTCTTGATATGGATGAGTTCATGCATGCTTCAACTACTCTCTCATGCTGATGCACTATTGAGTATTGACCTGTTTTTTTTAACAGAAATGATGACATTAAAGTTATCAGTGCAAGTGTTTACATGTAGCAATTTGCATATGTGCCTCAAAAAATTCCATGCACTACTTCCCTGATTCATTACCATGATTGCAAATTGTGTCAAGTGAGGCGTCTCATATCCATTGAGCATTCACCATTGAGCAGGGATGTTATCTGTGCAAGTATATCTTGTATCACTTTAGCTGTGGTGAAAGCATGGTCAGTGCCTTGATGGTATAACAGGGGCTATAACTGTATATGTCATTGCATGTTTGGGTCAGAATATCTCCTCTACATACAAGTATAAAATCTCTCCACGATCTCAACATCCTCATATGCATGGAAAAAATTAGGTGGTAGGAGAACAGCCAAAACCCTTCAACATGCAGTGGCATATGCAACATCACCCACCTAGTATCAATAATGTCCCAGATCGGTTGATGTTTGTGATTCATCACAAGTCAACCATACTCCTAGTCAAGAGGCAAGAAATAACATAATCCGTGTTACTTTTCATTAAATGGAGTTGTTGTAGATTCAATCTTGAAATTGGTGGTAGTTGGTGCATTTATTTCCATTTCATTTGGAATGGTCGTTCTTTCAAATGAAACATTAAATTCTCTCATGTTCTCTAATGATGAACCATGTCTCAGTGGTCCGAAATGTTAGATAGAAAAAAATATTGGAAGTTTCCAAAAATCTATTGATAATTTCCTTGTGAAAGGATGAATGCCATAATTGAATCCTTCCATGGATGAGATGTGGTAATTCAAATGCATTGTTTTAAGAAATTCAAACCTAACTCCTGCTTGTTTCGAAGAAACTCTTGTCCCTGCTTGCAAGTGCCCTGATTCCTGATTGTATGTGAGAGGTTGATTGTAGTTACCTTAGACATTGACACTTGTTTCTGCAGACAACAAAATTTCTATTAGGGTATGATTTTATTTGAGAATGAGGGTAGGATTCTTTGTCATCTTGAGGGCAAGTTTTTTTAATGAGTAGAGGGATGATTTTTATTTGGGCACCATGGCATTTTTTATTCTTTTTTATTTGTAAGTTAATTTGTATTACCTCAAAATAACAAATTACATCATTCCATCCATCACAAGTCACCTAATTCAGGACAATACATTTGCTACAGTCCTGGTCTCAGAACCTAGTATTTATCATGGGTTTTTCTTTTTTCCCTTCTCTTATGGACATTGATCTATTCCGAGGAGTTCTCTGGAATAGATGTAGAGGAGACAATGGCTGCATTTATTTGAGACAATTACGCTGCCGAGAGTTCTATAATATTTGTTGTTTCCTTATCACTATCTGAGTGATTTGATTCGTGGAAACATTTGTGTCTGCTCATTGACGAAGCCAAGATTATAGCCTAGTCTCTTCTGATTCCAGTCTAGGGTTAGACCCCCTTGGCAGAGGGATGAGTTGGCTCTACATGTGGCTGAGCTGAGTCAGAAGGAGTTGATTTTGTAGTAGGAGTCTTCTGTTGTTGCATGTTTTCCTGCTTGTGAGCCAAAGAGTTCTTAGATCCTTTGGTATCTTTTAGTTCTTGCCATCCACAGTTCTTTTTCTTAGGATCCGAGTGGGGATAAGGCCCTTGAGGAAAAGGGAAGGCACTTTGAAGATGACTGGGGCCTAGGTTGTTGATTGTTAAATTTCGAATACTAGCCAGATTTATTTTTTCACAACAATTAATTTTATTCCTAGTAATTAATTTGTTTATCCAAATAAAATCGAATTACTGAAAAATAAAATCACTGGTATTTTTAACTTCTAGAAATTAATATATGTAGCAAAATTTAAATTAGATTATTAGAGAGATCAATTGCACATTGCAAAATTAATTTACCCACAACAATTCTCCGTCATCTATAAATATGGAAAACCTGGGTGTTCGACCCACAAAGATACAATGAAAAATACAATGTCTGGAATTTGTAACTCGACCACACAGGATGAATTCGGTCCAAGGAATTTTTCCACCTGGAAATCGACCTCTCAAAGAAATTGGCCTAGAGAAATCCAACCCAATCAATTAGCTGGCAAAGTGACTTGGACCCTCTCTACGTGCTATCACTGCGCCTTAGGAAAACTTGCTCCCCCCCAACAATTTGGCTTTCTCCAAATCAAATCGAGCTTCCTCCAGCAACTCGACATTGCAATCTCCTCAACTCGTCCTCCTGGATTTGCCCTCAATTCTCCTGTACTTCTCCTCCTCTGTTCTCTAGCCCACTGAGCCACTCACACTGGAGGACACTGCCCTCTATGCGATGACTCGCTCTCTTGAGTTATTATGCGTCTTCACCTCTTTGCTAGGCGTCGTTTATAATCTTCATTAAGTCTAAATCGCTAACCCTAATCTCCCTTCAAGAGCATCTTGGAGATCAATGGTTGAGATTATTTTTAAGTCACTTAAATTATTAAATTATTTATTCTTAGAAAATGAATTGATAGTCCACAATAATTAATCGACTTTAATTATTGTAATTTTCCTAAGTTAGACTTAGGAAAGAAGACATAAATCACTTACTTGACCCAACATGCACCTAAATAGGCAATAAATCATCTCCCACATGCTAAGACACCAAGCGTATGCAAAATACCTTCTGAAGCTCCACTAACTTCAATACTCCCTCCTAGCAAGGAAGGGATTCTCCACCACCCCCAACTTATCTTGGTACTTCACAAAATACCCTTTCACTAGAGGCTTAGTGAGAACATTTGCCACCTGCTCCTTTATATAAATGTATTGTAATCTCGCAACACCTCGCTTGACCCTGTCTCTAATGAAGGGTACATTATCCCCATTCGGACTGTTGGTCCCTACTCCAGTGCCATTATGATATTTCAGGTCTCCTGTCTGCAATCACTTCCGTCATTCCCATTATACACCGCCACCACTACCAATTCTGAGTTTTTCTTCCCGAGTTGACGGACCACACGTGCTGATTGCACCTTCTTAACGTTATTTGAATTGGACAAGGCTTGTTTGAGTTGGACGAGGGTGGCTAGTTAGCTGGCCACCGATTTCATTTAATCGCGACCATCTCAATGGTTCATGTAGTTTCTAAATAATATTCATGCAACAAAGGAACATGTTTAGCCACTTACTTGTTAGTTGCTACCGTGCTCTACATGCTTAGACTAAACACAGGATTCTTAGAGAGCTTAATGCAACTCTGATTATCACAGTGAATCATCGTTGGCCCTGTTAGCTCTGCTATACAACGATGATTTTCTAAGGTCAGAGATAGGCTTGGTCTGCTTGGTTGTGCGTAGAAGGATTCCACATCGATCACTATATCCTTTCTACCCCTATCCCGCTTATTCTTCTTCAGCGCCATTTCCTCTGTTTTTCCTCTAAACCCTGCAAAGTAGCCCTTTTCAACTCTAGAACCCGCCATAAAACCTCACCCACATGACCTCGCGCTTCCGTAACTCATCGTCGTCTTTTGATCGCAATCGTTGATTGTCCCGATCCAACGGTCCCCGCCGCAAATAACCTGCTTGTCTGTTTCCCACCGTCTGATCACCTCCACCACGATCGGACGACATTTGCTGCTCCCGTGCCTTCGAACCGCCTGCGCGATAACTCGCGATCAAAGTGGTTTTCGCCTCGTCCCCGCCACCACACGTCGCGCGTTGAATGGAATATCGCGCCCTCGTATCTTTATCGCTCACCCTCCAAAAGCGGTGCAATCAATACCGCTTACCGCCAAAACCATAGTCCCTGCTCCTTAAACTCCGCACATCTCCTCCGCCTGATGACCGTTGGATTTGTCCGCCCGAGATCCAAAAGCTCACGATTGTTTGCTCCCGCTTCCTCCCGATACCTCTCGTCGAGAGATCTCCGCCGTCCATTCGTTTGATCCAATGGCTAATATCTTTTCCTCATCTCGCTCATGCATCCGCCATGCAGTGTTCGCGTCCTTGACCTATCCCATTTACCCGAAGGACAAAGGCGATCATCTACCAGTACCCGGCGCATTTCATCTTCAACAACTGCATTTAAGAAACAATATGGTCGAGAAGGAAAAGGACGTGCCTCGAGTAGTTAAATGTATTTAGCAGTTATGGAATTGCATCCATATTACACTCCACTTGCTCGAGAAGTACAACAGAGCATCCGAGAAGATCAAATTCGTCCACTGAAGCAGGCAGGTTGCACCAGAGACTCCATCAGATAGTTAAAGCGGTTGGTGGTCAATTATGACCCCTCCACGCCTAGAGTAGCAGAACATCTTTGTAATGAAACTCTATATATACCCAAAAAACAGATGTAATCAGGGTTGATGGTTGTTGTGTTGATGTAAGGTTCAACTTCTGGAGACTGTAACTGCTTTGATACTTGCAGCGTCTCGTCTTCATTTTCAGCTAATACAAGCTTCTTTTGCTGTTAATTGCTCACTTTCCATTCCTATTTTGTTCTAGGCTGTGCCTGTTATGCAGTTTTCATGAACTCTTGATGTTTAGCATTAGAGGAGCTGTCATCCTACCTCTATGTTGAAATCTTGTATGTATCAGTGAATGTGTTATTCAGGTTTCTGTTTACCTAGTGACAGAGAGCTGTCATCCTGTCTGTGCATTAGGAAATAGATTTGCAGACCTCTTTACTGGTTGCAGCCGGCCATCACATGGTCTTGTGCATCTGCTGGTGTGGTCAGTATTCTCCATATTCACCCAATCCCTAAACTGTGAGTAATTGGTGGTCTAAAGCCTTGTAGTCCGGGGGTGTTCATGCATGTCTGGAGTCAAGCAAAGTAGGAGTGGTTATCTGGCTTGAACAAGCATCATTCCTTCCATTCATCCATTTCCAACATCATGTGGAGTTTGTAATGTTCCCGAGCATCTCTAGATACAACCTAGGAGAGTTTCTTGGGGTGATAACAGGCCCCATCTGCAGATCAAATAGTCTTGCAAGCATCTTGCGAAGCCATATTGCCTCACAGCTCGTCATACTCGCTGCCATGTACTTTGCCTCCGCTGAATTAAGTGCCACTGGCTGTTGCTTCTTGTTGTACCACAAGATTGTGGTTGATTCCTGTTAAAATATGTAAGCAGGTTTAGTCTTCATAATGACGTGTAATTATGATTTTATGTATTTAATGAAAGAAAAGAAAAATAAATTTATTATTTTAAGTCTCAAGGCATGGGTTTCATGCTCAAGAGAATTTATTTTATAGGTCAAGCACCCATTGAGTGCTTCTAGGTTTGTTATAAAGTCATTAAGTCATTGTCATGTATGAATGACCCATTTGGGCATGTTACATATTGTAAGAAAAATTATTTGAGTCAAATTGGAGTCAAAAGACCCTCCAAGGCCATGTTATTCATACGAGCATCAAGTCGGCCTAAAAGGAGCAATTCGACCCTATGTGAAGCATATATAAAGAAGATCTCGACCTCATTTGGAGAGGACGCAGACACTCACACAAGTTCGATCATAAAGACAAAAAGGAAGTGTGAAGAAGAGGAAGACTAAGGAAGGAGGAAAATTTGAAGTTTTGGATTTGTTTTTGGGCTACTTATCTCCACATGTGCGAAGGAATTAGGGCTTATATTGCTGCAGTGAAGTCGAGTTGCAGAAGTAAAGTTAGGTCATCAAGAAGGGTTGTTCTGGAAGCCGAGTTCTCTAAGAGAGAGAATCTATCCAAGCGGAGAAGCAAAGTTGCAGTTTTTGGGCAAGTCGAGGTTGTAGTTGCATTTTTTGGGCAAGTCGAAGTTGTAGTCGCAGTTTTTGGGCAAGTCGAAGTTGCAATTGTAGTTTCTGGGCAAGTCGAAGTTGCAGTTACAGTATTTGGGCAAGTCGAAGTTGTAGGTTCTGAAGTTGCAGTTGTAGTATAGGTCGAAGTTGTTGGAGTAGAAGCTACTCAAAGAGGAAGCATTGACTTGGTCTTGGAATTCGTCAATTGAAGATTCTATAAGATGAAGAATTCTTGTGGGTTTTCCTCTCAATTTGGAGAGGTTTTGGCCTTGGCTGATCACCTATATCTTGTGTCCTTTGTCTCGTTGTTTTTTAATGATTTGGTGGCTGTTTGATGAAGAAGAACACATAATAATAATCAAGTACAAGAAGAACCTAATTAAGAAAAAGGTAAAAAGTCCTCACAAACAATTATCATTACAAGAGAAATCATCTAATATCTCTGCCCTAGGTTTCTCAACAATCCCAAGCTAAAACAACATTTAGATGTGTATTTTCTCTCCTCCACACTCCTTGCCCAATCAAAATTTGTGTACCCTTGCAGCTCCACTCCTTCACCTCTAACATGTCTCATTCCAAAGTCCATAGTACTTCACAGGTATCTCTGCACATGCTTCGCTGCCACCCAATGAACCTGTGTCAACTCCACCATGAACTGGCTGAATGTGTTCACAGCAAAACATATATCCAGCCTAGTGTTGATTAGATACATCAAGGAACCTATCAGCGGCCTGTATAGTGTGAGATCCGCCAACTTGCCTTCAGGAGTACTTAGCTTCTTCAAGATAGTGATCATTGGTGTAGGCATAGGCTTGCAATCCTCCATCGACATCCTGAACCTCCTAAACATCTCAACTACATACTGTTGGAAATACTGGGAGGGGGCGAATCAGTATTTCTCTTACAATTAGTTAATTTTTCTTTGCAGAGCATTATTTCAATTAAAAACATAAATCAGTAGTGCACATAATCAATAAACATTAGACACCCAAATTTTCTAGTGGAAACCCTTCCGGGAGGAAAACCACCAAACGTTTCTCTAATAATTTTATAAGCACATCAATGCTTCAGCTCCAACTGAAAGGGGAACCCCAATTCTTTAGTACTCTTAAGAAAGCATTCTAATTTTATCAGACAACTCCAACTCCTGAAAGAATGCTTCTACACTCTATTCTACTAACATCCACTGGAAGGGCGCTCCAAAGCCCTGCAAATTCCAACTTGCCCTAGCACCACCCTACCACCCTGAAGTATTTTCAGGTTCCAACCTGAAGGTGACTTCAATCTCCTGCCTAGCACCACCCAACCACCCTGAAAATGAAAGTAAAATGGATAAACAGTTGTGGGCTCTCATACCAGAGATAATGACCCACTTACAATGATTTTCAGCAAAAACCCTTACTGCCAATCTTCTTCAGATGTACAATAAAACTCTTACAGAAAGACCCTTTCTTCAATTGCAACCCTGACAAAATCCCTACTGTAGATGCAACCTGACAAAATAACTCTCTCTGCCAAATTTTAGTCAGAGGTACCTTTTCAATTCGATGCCCTTGAAGCAATTCTGAGAATGATGAGACTGTTGTGAAATGAGAATGCCGTGATTGCTGATGATGTTGTTACTGCTGAAGATACAAAAATGCCTCAACACAGATATCTAAAAAGGAATGCCACCATATAGTATAGGTCTGTTCCTTTTGCAATAGTTTAATTACTAACATGAAGCCCTGCTGAAGAGATGCCTTTCAAAACATTTGTTGCAGCATCATGATATAGTCCATTTTTGAAATAGGAAATGACAATGAGACTTTATTGTAGACAACTGTAACCTTTTACTGCTTGCTGCTAAAAACCCTTACTTGGATATGAAGTTATTTAGTGTCAGACTACTTTTCTGTGCTTGATGCAATATGAGACAGTTTGATGCTTCTACCTTTGCTTCCTCATTTGCGCTCAGATTTATATATTCATTAAGTTGGCTTTATTCCTCCTTGGCAAGCACATATGTATTTATTATTCCAGTGAAATCAACAAGTGTAGGCTCCAGAGGACTGGTGTGAATGTAATTAGGCACTGTTGTAAGACACAGAGATTATGATTTTCTCGGAGAAGCCTCAGATCTTAGATGGGATGGCAGTGACTTGATGACAATCAAATCTCCCTGTGCTCAAAAATCAGAATTAGGATGCCTCAGAACTATATCAAGTAACCACTTCCTTTGATGCTTGTGCTTGGAAACAATACGTAGATTATGAATGCTAGCCTTGGTTCCTTCCAAAATGCTTCGCTATTTTTGATGAACCTCAGAAAGGAGAGGCCGAAACTGCTGCATAGGATATTGCCTTCACAGGTTCTGATTGTTGCAAGCTCATGAAACACAGATATAATACATTTTATTTTCAGAATTGATGTCCAACGATTTCACTCCTTTGATGGTGCAAAGACTTCAAACCTTTACAAATAAAGCTATGTGCTTTTTGCCAATGAATCCTTTTACCGCCCAATGAGTCCCTGAGCCAATTGTAAAAAGTTAAAACTCTTGCAATGTAGTCCGCATGTCACTTAAGAAAATTTCCTTCAGGTGTATCTAGACAAGGCCACAAGTCCTTTTAGGCTTCTGATCTGTTTAGATAACAAGCCCTTATACAGAGCTGAGACATTTCATTGGTATGGAGATCAGAATTTGTGCCCTAGTGAGGGCCGAAACCACAGAGGTTGCAAACAAATTGCACTTGGATTGTCTTTGCTGGTCCTGCATAAATGAAACCCTTTATCCCAAGATTTAAAAACAAAACCGTTGCTATCAAAACTTATTTCCTAAAAGATTAACCGCTAAAAAATTGTGCTGCAAAAGGTTGGAGCTCAAGGCTGCAGCGATGGAGCTTTTAGGCCTTGATCTGGATGCGATCCTGCCTCAGAATACTTTGCTGGTTTAAAGAAGATATAGACCTAGCCTGCAATAAAATTTATCCCAAATGAATCCCCAAAATACTTCACATAAGCTAACCCTTGCTGCCCAAAAGACCTCTTGTTTGATCTTCAAAAATGCCACAGGGTTGAAACATTGCAGAGCTATATTACTTGATGATAAGCGTTCAATTCATGCAATGGAGATGCTAAGGAATGCCTTTTTATAGATTATGGAGGGGCTCCTTTTAGGCATTCAAATTCCTATATTGGAGGGAAATTTCAAATTTGAAATTTAAATCTTGGAGGGAACAACCCCTTTGAGGGTTTTTATAATTTAACCTTCAATCACTTTATGAAAGAGAACCCTCAAGTGATCTTTTGCCACAAGAAATATTATTTTAAGCCTTAGTGAGGAACCTCATGGCATGGGCATTTGTCTTGGCCAAGGAAGAGGTGCCACATCATTACCCTTTGAGTTTTTTTCCCGCAGGCTGGGGTCTTCAACTTCAAACACAAATATCTCTCAGACCATGAAGGCTGGCATGCAACATACAACTAGAATTGGATTGACAAGGAGAACCCAACAAGGATGACCTTGACACGAGAAACAATGATTTTCCATGTCATATTGGTCAACAAAGGCAGGGCACTTCTGGTGCTGCTTGGGTTGACATCAATGACAACCACATTTCAACACATGCTTGCCCTGTCTAAGGAAAATCTCTCTTGGCTGCTGCCACGCCTCCAATCCCAAAAAGTAATGCATCAAGTCGATGCCCTTCATCTCGAACTCTGAAGCAAGATTCTCCTTGCACATCCTTTATGATCTCCTCCGATCTTGTCAAGAGGAGATTGTCTACATAAAGTACCAAGATGAACGACTCACCCTCAACAAGTACATTGTACAAGTTGGGATCTGCCTCAGCCTCAGTGAAGCCCAAACTAAGAAGATTTCCATTGATCTTGGCATACCATGCACGTGGAACCTTCTTCAGCCCATAAAGGGCCTTCTTCAACTTGCATACCTGGGGATCTCTCCCATGCACCTCAAAGCCCTGAGGTTGCTCAATATACTCCTCTCCCTCAATCACCCTATTGAGGAAAGCAATCTTCACATCCATCTGATGTATCCTCCACCCCATCTCTAAAGCAATGGACATAACTACACTAATGGATGCATATTTGGTGATAGGTGCAAATGTCTCATCGTAATCCACTCCCTCCTTCTGGGAGAACCCTCTTGCCATGAACCTCGCTTTGTACTTCTCGACACTTCCATCAATTGCATGTTTGATCTTAAAGATCCATCAAGAAGTGATGACAGACTTTCCCTACGATCTTGGCACTATGTCCCATACATCATTTCTCATGATGGAGCTATACTCCACCATGGCATCCCTCTTGACTTGCTCATCTATAGCCTCCTCAAAAGTGGAAGGCTCAGACTCGTTGATGTTGTTCGTTAATGCCAAATAACTGGAAAATCTTGTCGGTGGTTTGTTCTGCCTGAAAGTGTTTCTAGGAGCCTCCACATGCTTCTCAACATCTCTCAAGGTTTGATCGGCCCATCTTGGCCTCCTCCTAGTAGAGCTTGAAGGAATATCCAGCTCCTCCAGATTCGTTGATTGTGTCCCCACTGTTGGTGCTGTTGGGCCTTGTTCAACTTTAGGAGCTTCTTGCTCCCGATCATCTACCACTGCTGGCTCTTTCTTATGAGATCTCCTAAGGTTCCTACCCTCATCAAATATGACATCCCGACCTTCCTCTTTCCTGGAATGTAGACTTGGTAGTCCTTTGATACCTCATTGTAGCCCACAAATACGCCCCTTTCTGACAAGGGCTCCAACTTAGTCCTCTTCTCTGCAGGAATGTGGACATAGACTGGACTACCCAAGATGCACAAATGGCTCACATCTAGTTTCACTCTTGTAAACATCTCAGGAGTCACGTCCTCCAAGATCTTGTGAGGACTCTTGTTCTGCACGTACACAACTGCATTGCAGGCCTTCGCCCATAGAAACATAGGTAATTCTTGATCATAGATCCTTGCCCTTGCTGCCTCCATTATGGTATTGTTCTTTCTCTCGACAACCCCATTCTACTGAGGGTTGTAAGGTATCGTGAGCTCCTTCCTATATCTTGCTTCCTTGCAAAAATACTGGAACTCATTGGAGGTATACTTGCCCCCTTTATCCAATCTCAACACCTTAATCTTCTTCCCAGTATGGTTCTCCACAAGAGCTTTGTACTCTTGAAACCAATCAAAGGCCTTGTCCTTGGTCTTCAGGAAGTAGATCCAAGTTTTCTTGGAATAATCATCTATGAATGTCACGAAGTATAAAGACCCTGTGATCGATGTCACAAACATAGCACAACAATTATCTGAGTGCACTAAGTCTAACACTCCCTTAGACGTGGTTTCATTGTGAGGATATGCAACTTTCGCTTGCTTGCCAGGCACACACCCTTTACACACTCCATCTGTCAAAATTCTATAGCATGCGTAGTAGAATATAATTTATGATTTGATATCTACTTCCTAATGATTTTCAAACAATATTTGTGATGCCAGTGATATCATTGAATAATTACATAGAAAATCTCAACTGTAAATGCAGCAAAAACAATAAAGACCATAGAAAGATAGCCATGTATAATAGACACAATAATTTTCACATGGGAAACCCAATTCAGGAGAAAACCTAGCAACCTTTTCTCACGTAGAAATTGTCTTTTCAACAAGGTTTACAAATCAAAGTTTGTTTAGAAATCTATGCCAATATTACAAGTCAACTTTCTAGTCAAACTTCTGCTGGTCAATGTTGGTCAAACTAGTGAAAAGTCAACTTAGAAATTTGTGGTTAGATTAGTCAACTACATGTAGTCAAGCTTGGTCAACTATGCTCAAACTTGATCATTTGCATGTGGTCAAACTTGGTCAATTGTTGTTAAAGACTGTAGACAATGTTTGCGGTTAGCTCTGGTCAAAACCCTCACACTTGCGACTGTACAAATTGGTCAAACTTGGTCAACTCCTCACACATGCGGCCTTAAAGAGAGATAGAAAATGATAGATAACAAATTTCTCGTTCGCTAAATTTCTCCTCCACTAGAAAAGATTGAAATGAGCTTGCTATGTTGATGAGTGTCTCCTCACATGCACGTCTATTTATATAGAGTCCTAATGTTGAGTGGAGACCCAATAAGAAGCCCCTCATCACAAGGAACCCCTTCACTTATTGAGCCTACATTACAACTCAACGTTAGACTAGAATTGTTTATTCAACTAATGGGTGAAAACCAGTGTTCCACGGGGACTCGCCCCCCCCTAGGGGTCTAGTTTCCTCGCTCCCCCATGCTCCGGGGACTTGGGGACGAGTAGGGGACGTTTCCCCACGCTCCCAAAATGGAGGAAACTCAGGGGGACGTGCCAGGGAAACGTTTCCCTTCCCTAAGGGGACGTTTCCCCACACTCCCAAAAAAATGGCCTTACTTATCGTTTATGATTTGATAGACCTAAAGTGGTACAAAGCTACTCATGTTTTGTATGGGGATAACGTCTTGTGCTGTCTTTTGGTTTAAACAAGCGTTATTTTAGAGGGTCAGTATCATGGAAATTTGCTGGACCATATAGCACGTACATGAATTTTCCCTTTTAAAACTTCTCCTTTTTTTCTCAAGTGATGGCTGGATTACAGTGGGAAGATAACTAGAGTGACAGGCAAAGAATATGAGACATTCAGTTTGTGTTTTTAATTTGCATGACATTTGACATACAAACTATGGAAGCAACACCTATGTCATGTGGGAAATAATTGGGTGGACTATAGACTAACATGCGTTTAGTGCAAGCATGACAAAATACTATGGGCAGCAAGAAATCTCAGGAACTGTCGTTATATATGAATTTATACAGTTACAAAATCTACACAGAGCACAGTTGCTCAGCTTGAATTCTCAGGTCTGAAAATTATTTTCACCCCTGAAATACACTGCTAGTTTGAAGTTTGAACTGCATGGCATTGCTCTAATAAGGTAGACAAATTATCCATGCCATCATTGGTCACCCAAGTTGGTTCGCAGATGGTCATCCTGCAGTCAATGTCATTTGATAGTAAACTGTCATAAACTATTTCATGTGATCTTCTCATCTCCCCTGGAACTAAAACTCTTCTTTCAGCATATGGTGTACTGTCTATATTATATATAATATAACAAACTTTCTAGCTGTTGGATCCAATACAGCTGGACAACCCATTGCAGTTGCCCCTTCGACTGCCAATGCAATGTTCCTGATCTGTTCATTTACCTTTTCACAGAATTCAGTGGCTACCTTATCAAGCTGAAGCTCTCCCTCTGTCTGACCAAAATCTAAATTAGAATTTGACCAAGCTGAATTAGAATTTTAAATTTATTATTTATATGAATTTATAAATTTGGGATAATGTCAAATGATATTCATATCAAATGATCATGCTTTGCAGCTTTCCAATTTCAAACCAATTTGTCATAGTGGACTCAATTAATAAATTATATTTTATTATTATATAATTTTTAAGACCCTGACGCTCCCCCACGTTTCCTAAAAAATGGTAGGGAGCTTTTGCATAGGCCGCTCCCACACCCCCTCGCTCCCTCGCCCCCTCGTCCCGGAACCTTGGTGGAACATTGGTGAAAACCCATTTAAATAAACAAATCAAACTTGCTAAAAAAATAGATCACTCCACCTTGGAGCAAGCAATGTGAGTACTATGGGCCAATCTCCTTGAGCCAGAGACCAAGGCTAATGGGAGAAAGACTGTCTTAGGCCATTCACCCCTAGCCAAATTAGCATGGCCCCATGGGTGAATGTATCATTCCCCCCTTGTTGGAAAATTAGAAAGGCAGTAAAGATTTTCTTGATCTTGATAATTACTTCTGATGTTTCTTATTACTAAGATTCTTTATATCTTCTTTCTTTAGTTCGTCAAGCAATTACCAAAAGCAACAACACATAAAACAATGAACACAAGATGTAGGCACATGCGAGGGCAAACCCCCCCTCGAGGGGAAAACCCAATCAAAGTAATTCTTCCTTTCAATAGTATTCTTTGAGACTCTTCATCCTAGACCTTGACCAGACCTTCCCTCCACACCAAGTCAACCTCCAGAAGATTGACCTCTTCCCAGCAACTTCGACTATGTAGCAATTTGCAACAGGCAACATCTTTCGGTAGCAGTCCAACTTGGAAGACTTCGATCTCCCAATCCAGAGCACCAAACAGAGTGAGACCATCACCAAAATTTCGATTTTTCTTTTCTCCTTAGACTCACCCAAGCTCACATTCACTTTAGCTTCCCGACAATAGACTTTCCCAGCTTCCTACTTCGCACTTCTACCCAGCAAACATATTTTCGCACTTCTGCCTAGTAGAGAGAGAATGAGAATTGATGCTCCAAATGAATTCGATGTCCTTCCTTTTATAGGCTTTTTGTGGGGTCGAATGGGTCCTTAGGCTGACTTGATCTTCTCTTAGGCTGACATGGTGTGGAGGTTACATAATTCATATTTGACTCAATACTTAACCTTTTTACATGATTCAAAAGCCAAAGAAGGGTCTCTTTAAATGTACAATAATTCTATAGACCCAGAGTAAATTCTAGAAGTCCTCAGTGGGGACTTTGACCTAAAACATGGTGACCCAAGCATGAAACCTATGCTTTAATAAGTCACAATATTGAGAGAGAGAGATAGTACATTTACAATAGAAGTCAACACTTTGACCTATCTAGATAAGAGCATAGATCATCTATAAGAAGATGATATGTTAGATCAGTGGAAGACATGCTGCTTTAACTGATTCTCCAAGATGACTCCTTTACCTATCATTGTGTTGAATCTCGTCATCATGTTGCACCTCACTGTGCTGCACCACGCTGTGCCTATCATCACTATGTTGCATCTCATCATGCTTCACCAATCATGACTGTAACATGTACTTGCTGCACCAAGCATCATTGTTGTGCCAAATACTATTGCTGCACCTAGTTGCACCATGTACTCGCTGCAACTTGCTATTGCTGACATCCCATTGTGCCACTGCTACACAATGTCATTGCTGTCCCATCATAGTTCTGTCCCAACATGCTGCTGTCCCATCAATGTCATTGCTGTCCCATCATAGTTCTGTCCCAACATGCTGCTGTCCCATCATAGTTCTATCCCAACATGCTGCTGTCCCATCATTGTTCTGAAGCTGATCATGTTGCCACACAACATGTCTCATGTGCTTGCAGCACCATGCTTGTCATGCTTGCCTTAACATTCCTTTGCTGTCCCATTTACTATGCAACTGTCCCTTTGCCATTGCTGCCTAGATATATAGGTGTAGTTGCTGTCCCTAACAGTCATGCTATACCTTGCTGCTGTCCCCTTAGCTTTGCCATACTTGCTGCTGTCCATGTGTCTTAGCAGCACCATGTAGCCCAGCCGTCCCATTTATTAGCATTGCTGTCCTGGGCATGTTTGAGTCCTCAAACTCTCATGTCGTCCATGTTTTGAGGGTCACCTACAACCCATCTTTTTAGTCGTGTTAGGCCTGCATCTAGGGCACTACAGGTTAGCGTTAGGGCTCCCTTTACATTGCATTGAGGTTGCCTTTAGATAGCGTTTAGGGATGCCCTTTAGACAACGTTTAGGGCTGCCTTTTGGACAGCGTTAGGGCCTCTCTTAGACTGCATCTGGGGCTGCCTTTTGATAGCGTTAGGGCCTCTCTTAGACTGTGTTTAGGGCTGCCTTTTGACAATGTTTAATGTTGCTCTTAGACTGCATTTAGGGTTGCCTTTTGGACAGTGTTAGGGCTCTCTTAGATTGCGTCTGGGGCTGCCTTTTGACAACGTTAGGGCCTCTCTTAGATTGTGTCTAGGGCTGCCTTTTGATAGCGTTTAGGGTTGCTCTTAAACTGTGTTTAGGGCTGCCTTTTGGACAATGTTAGGGCCTCTCTTTGCTGTGATAAGATTCCTCCAAGACTGCGGCTAGGGCATGCTTCCTTAACAATGTTTTTGACTTCTTCTTTGACAACGTCTAGGGCTAGGGCATCTCCTCTAGGGCAGTGCCCTTAGTCTTCTTTCCTCCAATGTCTAGGGCTTCCACTCCTAGATTTCTCTTCCACTAAACCCATGACAAGTGGAGAGAAATCAAGATAGAAGTGTGTGTGAGAAATGACTCTCAAGTCATCTCCTTTTATACTAAAACGTTGAGCAACAGATGTGGGGTTTATTTTGGTTGCTGGTCGACCTTGGATGAATTGTCTTATAACACAAATAAATTCATAACTCCATGAATACTTATCGAAATCAGATGATCTTTAGATCAATCCTACACCTCTCGATGAGAGGGATCCAAGAAAAATATCAGTTGCCATAAATAAGATGACCCACATGGAGTTTGGCCCTAGTTGCCAATTTTAACACCTTAGAATTCCACAATCTCAACAATCATTAAATGCATAGATCTCATATTATTTATATTTCACACTAGACAATGTCACTACTAGGATTTAACTGTAAAACCCTAGATTTTCATATTCAACAATCACTTAATAGATTCCAGATTGTTATATCACACATACTAAACAACTCTTAACTTCACAATGGATTAGTTATAATACCGTAGATTTTCAAACATCAACATCCTAAAATCTCAAACATGGACTCTCATTGAATTTTAACACTCATTACCAACAATGACTAGATCAACACATATCGAGGAAATCATAACCATAAATAAGCATATCATATGTCTAATAACATAAGTACATTTGACCTAGACCAACCTAGGACTTCAACCAAAAGGACATATCTCTATATGGCTAGATTTCATCACCATTCAAATACATTTCACATCATGAGATATTCAAACCCAAGTAAATCAATTCTAAGACAATATAAGGGCATTACTCACACATTCCACCAAACCCTAATGAGCTAGGGTTCCAATGTAGAACACACATTCCACCAAACCCCAATGGGCTAGGGTTCCAATGTGGAAACATAGCAAACCGTATATTACCAAAACTTCAAAGGTTCCGGGATTTTAGATCTTATCATTTCATCCTAACAAGTTAGGATTTCCCGATTATACCGAAATCCCAAACATGACATCATCAATAAACTTCAACTAACATTTCACAATATTCCTAATCAGCTTAAGGATTTTAGACATTCTCACTATCTTAGCCTTCAGTTAGGGTTTTCCAGAACTTGTCTAGGGTTCTACAAGAACAGATAAGAGTGGGGTGGGTAGATTTATCAAGAGATGAATCATCCAAACAAGAATCACTAAGATTCAATACAACTAGTCATAACAAGGTTAGTAATAGATCATCAAATGAATAATCCTTTCAATCAATGTATTTAAAGCATACCTTTGTTTCTTGACTAACCTTGTCTTGAGAGATCTTCCTTCTTTCAGATGTTTTCCCTAATCAAGACAATAGAGGGAGACTGGTGATTAGCATTTAACATAATCAAAACTAAATGAATGCATGAACCCAAAACTGAAAAGACATGAGATACTTTGCTTTTTCCTGAACAATCTCATTAATGGCCAAGAGAGGATCCCTGAGTCTAGCTATCTTCACAAAGAAGGTTTCCACAGTATCTTCTTTAGTCATCTTTGTTGACCTTAGCTCATTCTTCAAATTCACCACTTGGCCAATGTTCTAAATAGTGAAAAACTTTGACAACGCTTCGTACATCTCTTGAGCATGATCGACGTTAGCTATGAATGGGACAAGATTGTCTTTTATCCCTTCTACCATCAGAGTCATAACCACCAATTCTAAATCCCTGAATTTCGCTTTGTCAACATCATTGGCTTCTTCTGTAGGGTTCTTTACATTTCCTTCAACTAAGTCCAAATACCTTGTTCTTCTCAAGGATTAGGTCAATCCTCTTCTTCTAGGATCTGAAATTAGATCTGAAATTAGATGTTCCTTTGGGCTTGTTTTCACCCTTGATAGAGTTAGACATCTAACTTGAATATGATAGACTCCTTCCCTGAGATAGTGCGTATGAATGGATCTGTCTTTTTATTCTTTCTTCTCCAAAGCTCTGATTCCATGTTGGAAAATCAGAAAGGCAGTAAAGATTTTCTTGATCTTGATAATTACTTGTGATGTTTCTTATTATTATGATTCTTTATATCTTCTTTCTTTAGTTCACCAAGTAATTACCAAAAGCATTAACACATAAAACAATGAACACAAGATGTAGGCACATGCCAGGGCAAAACCCGCCTCGAGGGGAAAACTCAGTCAAAGTAATTCTTCCTTTCAATAGTATTCTTTGAGACTCTTCACCCTAGACCTTGACCAGACCTTCCCTCCACACCAAGTAGCCTCCAGAAGATTGACCTCTTCCCAATAACTTCGACTGTGTAGCAACTTGCAGCGGCGAGGAGCTTCTGGCAACAGTCCAACTTGGAAGACTTCGATCTCCCAATCTAGAGCACGAAATAGAGTGAGACCACCACCAAAATTTCGATTTTTCTTTTCTCCTTAGACTCACCCAAACTCACATTCACTTCGGCTTCCCGACAACAAACTTTCCCAGCTTCCTACTTCGGACTTCTGCCCAACAAACAGATTTTCGCACTTCTGCCCAATAGAGAGAGAATGAGAAGTGATGCTCCAAATGAATTCGATGTCCTTCCTTTTATAGGCTTCTTGTGGGGTCAAATGGGTCCTTAGGCTGACTTGATCTTCTCTTAAGCCAACATGGTGTGGAGGCTACATAATTCATATTTGACTCAATACTTAACCTTTTTACATGATTCAGTAGCCCAAGAAGGGTCTCTTTAAATGTACAATAATTCTATAGACCCAGAATAAATTCTAGAAGTCCTCAATGGGGACTTTGACCTAAAACATGGTGACCCAAGCATGAAACCCATGCTTTAATAAGTCACAATAATAATAGTAAAATTTCTTTTCTTTATTCTTTTGACAAGTACATTACATAATGATTCAAGTACATTATTGAAGGCTGAACATAGTTACTTTTTCCAACACCCCCTAGTCAAATCAGCCTGACCCCATGGGAGAATGTTTGCCCGATGCTGCAAAATACAAAAACATCAACACTCCCTCTTAGCGAGGGAGACATTTTGCGTCATGCCAAGCTTGTCTTTGAAGTATACAAACTTCCCCCTCGACAAAGGCATGGTGAAAATGTCCACAATATGCTCGTTTGTGGATATGTACTAGAGCTTCACTTGTCCCTTCTACACCATATCTCGGATGAAGGGGTATTTGATCCCAGTGTGCTTCCAACTGTCATGAAATATTGGATTCTATGAAATCTTGACATAGTTTTGATTATCACAATATATCAAGGTCATCTCTAGTGCTTAATCAAATAGTCTTGCAAGAAGCTTCCAAAGTCACATTGCTTCTTGACTTGTGACACTGGTTGTGATATACTCGACTTCTGTTGTACTGAGTGCGACAAAAGTCTGCTTCTTGCTAATCCAGGATATCATAGCTGATCCCAAGCTGAAGCAACACCCTGAGGTGCTCTTTTTGTCCACTGCACTCTCGACCCAATCAAAATCAACATATCCTTGCAACCTCACTTCACCTTTAAGACATATTTCAGACCATATCCAGTTGTACCACACAGGTACCTCAACAAATGCTTCGCTACTAGCCAATGTACATGCCTTGGCCCAACCATAAACTGTCTCAGGGTGTTCACTACAAAGCAAATATCTGGCCTAGTGTTAAACAATTACATCAAGGATCCAATCAATTGCCTATACGTAGTGGGAACCACCAAATCTAAATTTGAAGTGGAATCACTCAACTTCTTTAGATTTGTCACCATAAGTGTAGCCATGGACTTACAGTCCATCATACTGAATCTCCTCAAGATTTGTACTGTGTACTTCCCTTGTCCAAGGAAGATCTCACTTGGCTTTTGCCACAACTCCAATCCCAATAAATAATGCATCAAGCCAAGATCCTTCATCTCGAACTCTGGAGGGAACTCCCTCTTGCACCTAATAATGAGCCTCTTTGCCCTAGTAAGGAACAAATCATCAACATACAACACCAAGATCAAAGGATCATTATCAACAACCTTATAGTAAAGGTTAGGATCCACATCACTCTTGGTGAAGCCCAAACTCATCAAGTATCAATAAATCCTAGAATACCATGCCTTGGGTGCGTGCTTGAGTTTGTAGCCTTTTTCAAGCTGCAAACATGTCACCCTTTCCCATGTATCACAAAGCCGTGAGGTTGCTCTATGTACACTTCCTCCTCAATCACACCATTGAGGAGTGCAATGTTTACATCCATCTGATGTAACCTCTAACCCATAATTGAAACAGGGGAATAATAGTCTAGATAGAAGTGTACATGGCGACTGGAGCAAAAGTCTCCTCATAGTCCTTTCCCTTTTTCTGGGAGAACCCTCTCACCACAAACCTCGCTTTGTACTTCTCCATGTTGCCATTTGCTGCATACTTGATTTTATAGATCCACTTGGAATTCACTACTAACTTCCCTTCTGGTCTTAGAACTATCTCCCACACATCATTCTTCATGATTTCAATCCATCATGGCATCCTTCCAAACCTGTTGCCCTGCTACCCATTTTGTGCCAATGATATTTTTATCTTTTGGTCGTGGGGCCAGTTCCCAAGTGGCATTCTTCTCAATTTGATCCAATTCTTCATTCATAGCAACTACCCAATGTTCATCTTGACTGGCTTCTTCAAAATTGTTTGGCTCAAATGTAGCTAAGAGAGTAAGATGGGCTTGTTGTGGTACACAAAGTTGTCGGTTTCCTCTAGTTCCCATTCCTTCATTGAGATTGCCAATGATCTAATTTGATGGATGATTCTTTTGAGACCATTCTTTGGGGGCCTTTGGGGGTGCTTGTTGTTCATCTTGCTGTTCGTCTCTTACCTCTTCCTGGTTGGTCGTCGTTTCCTTATTCGATTGTGCTTGCTCTGAGACTTGTTCTTTAACCTTTTCTGGTTTTGTCTTGTGTATCTATGATTTGCTTGAAAATGAGCTTTCTTTATTATCCTTTGGGCCATAATTATCCTTAAATGTTACGTTGATGCCTTCAACTATTCTTTTAAGTCTCTGATTTTAACATCTATAAGCTTTTATTTTACATGAGTAGCCAACAAATATACCTTCGTCTACTCGAGAATCAAACTTTCCTATTTTTTGGTCTTCCCTTTTAATGTAGCATTTGCTTCCAAACTCCCTAAAATGTTTAACATTTGCTAGTCTTCCTCTCTATAGCTCGTATGGAGTCATATCACAATTGCTTCTAAGCAAATTTTCTGTTCAAGATAAATACAACCGTATCAACTGCTTGAACCCAAAATTTGTCATCCAATTTTGAATCATTTAGCATTGTTCTGGCCATTTCTTGTATAGTTCTATTCTTCCTTTCAATAACTCCATTTTGTTGCGATGTCCTAGTTGTTGAGGATTGCCTTTCTATTCCATGCTCTTTAGAAAAATGCTGAAACGCTTTGGAAGTAAATTCTCCGTTGTTATCAGATCTCAAACATTTAAGCTTCAAATCAGTTTCATTCTCAACCATTTCCTTGTAGATTTTGAAACTTTCGAATGCTTTGGACTTTTTCTCCAAGAAGCTAACTGCCGTCATCCTAGTATAATCATCAATAATTAACATAAAATATAATTCACCATTCAATCCTTTAGTCTTCATTGGTCCACATAGATTAGTATGTATTAATTTCAATGGTTGCGATGTGGAGTGTTCTTTCGCCTTGAATTCGACTTTTGTCTACTTTCCATACCTGTTGTGTTCACATGCAGCGTTGACTGGTTTTGAAATTAATGGCACTTCTCTCACAACTCCCTTTTGGCTAATTCTAACAAGGTTGTCAAAGCTTATATGTCCCATTCATTTATGCCAGAGCCAACTCTCATCTTCTTTTGCCAAGAAACATCCTAACAATTTGATCCAACGTTGTATATGTTGTTTGGAGTTCTACTTGCAGTAGCCACTAGTTGGCCGGATTTTTCTCTTCTTATTTCACATTTCTTTGAGTTGAATAACATTGTATGTCCTTGGTCACACATTTGACCTACACTTAGCTGACTGTGATTTATATTTTCAACAAGGAGCACATCTTTTGCTATGACATCCTTGCTTCCAAGCCTTACAGTGCCTGTTCCTATATCATTTGTAGATCCATCATTTCCAAAAGATATTCTTCCACCATTTCCTTCTTTTAAAGATATAAATTTATGCCTGTTTCTAGTCATATGTATTGAGCAACCACTATCGATGTACCAAGCATTCCTTTTCTTTTGAGCCTTTAAGGCAAGAGCACACCTTTCAATTTTCTTCTTCCAAACTTGTTCATTCCGATTTTATTGTGATTCCCTCGGGGGAGCCACAAATCTACACTCTTCAGCCAAATGTCCAAAATCGTTGCATTTATAGCATTCTACTTCATTTCTTAAATAGTCAAATTTGTTGTAACTTTTCTTGAAGTTTTCTTGCAAATTTTTGGAATAACCATTCTTAAAGGGTCTTCCAAAATTGCTTCTGTTCCAACCATAAGTACGACAATCTATAGTTTTATGTCCAAACTTTCCACATGAATAACAGAACCCATGAAAGACAAGTTGATATTGTGGTGTAGGTAAATTCTCGATGCGGACAAAAACAATTCCTCTAGCCCGAGAGAGCGGGTTTAGCCACAAACAAACAATCTATGGAAAACTTCCTTAAGCTAGAATCAAATAAGAGGGCTTACCTCTTAGAACGCTATTCCGCTTGGTGATGATCCTGCTTCCTTACTCCAGCTATCTTTCGTTTCCTTCCTTCGAATACCTGACAAAGACAATTCCTCTAGCCTGAGAACGCGGGTCTAGCCACAAACAAACAATCTATGGAAAACTTCCTTAAGCTAGAATCAAATAAGAGGGCTTACCTCTTAGAACGCTATTCTGCTTGGTGATGATCCTGCTTCCTTACTCCAATTATCTTTCGTTTCCTTTCTTCGAATACCTGAAACAAGCAAACAAAGAACAATAACAATCGTGATAGCATACAAATTGCATTCAGCCTACTTAAAAGGTCAAGGAATATTAAGCCATCAAATGTAAGACAACATTTAATGTAGGAAATCAATCAATAGTTGTATTCATATAAATTTAGAAAGAGATTACAGCCAATGCCTTGACGTTGCTGGTCTCCTCCGACGTATCCGGGTTCCCACACCTCCGGTAGCATCTCATGGATAGCCCCAACAATGGAAGTTTTAAGGTTTCTTCCCTTTAGTTCCAAACCAAACACACTATTCTCCCTCTGCAGACATAAACTAGAAAGCTACAAGCAATGATATCTTGCTAGTTATTCAAGCTCCAAAAATACTAAGATTGAAACTAGTTTAGCTTGGAAAAGGAGGGGTTTATATAGCTTGGATGGAGGGGAGATGGTTCCTCTTATCATGGAAGAGGCCTTATCTCTTGGGTTTGTTCCATCCTAATAGGGGAAAGGAGCCCAAACTGACTTCCTCGGCGCCATCTAGCCCAACCATTTACCAGACTTGAAGCTTCTAGACCTGGAAGCTTTGACTCCATATTTAAAAAACTTGCCAAAAGAGGATCGACGCGACTGAAGAAAGGCTCATCTGCGCCGTGTGGCGCTAGGACTAGTTTTAATCTTTGCAAATCGGCACGAGGGAACGGGTCATTAGCGCCGGTCTTGTAAACTGGGGTTAAAGGAAGATTCTTGGGAAATGATGCAAAAGGTAATTGTTTTGCTCATGAAGAGGGACATAATGGGAGTTTCTTCATGATGGAAAAGTATGTAGGGTTCACTATAGAGGTCTTCCAGGATCGTGGAATGGGGAGTACAGGGACAGTGACAAAATGTTGTGTCACAGATACCTAGGAGGAAACCTTCTTTGTGGAATCATTTTCCAAGAGCCTTCTTGCATATCTTGACTTTTTGGTTCCAATGGGAAACTTCCTTGTTTGATAGATCCTTTATCAATTTCTGCATGGATTTTCTATCCATTTGTCTTTTCTGTCATAGAGGACTCTGAAACCTTTTCAAAAGTTTCTTTGTAGCCTAGAACAATCTTATCACTATATGACCTTTGGTTGCTAATAAGCTCATCCCAAGGTTTTAGAGCTATTTGCAAAGTTTTGCAGAACGTTTTCCCTCTTTGCTTCCTTTCGTAGAGAGACTATTTCGGCTTTTAGTTCTTCCCTTGCCTCATTGCCCTTTTTTGATAACTCATTCCTGAGTGATTTTCAATTCTTTTGGCTTCTTTTAACTTTACTCTGAGGTTAATGATTTCTTCTTCATTCCTTTTGTTGAGGTTATTGTCTTTTACCTCCTTTAACTCGGCTTCCAGAGAATTAACATTCTTCCTTTCTGCTTTGAGTTCTTTTATAAATCTGTCAACTTTGTTTTGAAATTCGATTTTAGTCATTGCTTCTTCGTCCGGTGCTTCCTTATTTTTGTGCCTAGCCACAAATAATTCTATTTCTTTGATTTCTTCATCACTGTCACTCTCTTCTTCAGATGAGGATCTATCTTCCTTGGAGAAGAAGCTTTTCTTAAACCCTTTCTTCTTGTTGAAATTTCGTTGACCCTTCTTTACTTTTGTATATGTTTCATTCTTATGAGGACACTTCGCTGCAAAATGACCAATCTCACTACAATTGAAACATGCTAACTGAAGTTTGCCTTTGTACTTACCTGTTCCTCTTGTCATCTTCGTCATAAGATAAACAAGTTCTTCATCTGAAAATTCTTCTTCTTCTTCCTCTTTGCAACAACTAGATCTTGGTCTGGATACCTATTTGCCCTTCACGATCTTTTTGGATGCTGTAAATGCTGTTTCTATATTAGATGAACCTTATTCCTATTCAATCCTTATTTCATATGCTGTAAGTATCTCATGTAGTTCGTCCATACTCAAGTTACTTAAATCTGATTTCTCTTCTAAGACAAAAACCTTAGGATCAAATCTTGCTAGAAGAGTTCTAAGGACCTTTTGAACAATGACCTTTTTGTCAACTAGTTCTCCCAATCCTTCCAAGGCATTTGTTATTTCATCTACTCGTTGAAAGTAAGCTGCAATATTCTCATCTTCTTTCATCCTTAGTTGTTTAAACTGAGCTTTGTAAATTTGAAGTTTTGCTTATTGACCTTCAAATCTCATGCATATATATGTTTTGAAGTTTGTTCCATAGTTCCTTAGCTGTTTTACAACCCAATACCTTAACATAGACAGATTGAGTGAGTCCACTTATAATAAGATCCTTTGCTTTGGCATTATTTACGACATTTTTCTTATCTTGTTCGTTTGTTGTTGCTTTATAGCCCTGTTCAACTATTTTCCAAACTTCATATCCTTGTGCAATTAAATGAACCTGCATCCTTCCACTCTATAGTGCATAGTTATCTCCATTAAATAGAGGACCTCTATTCTTGGTGTACTCCATGATCTCCTTCCAGTGGTTAAACTGCAACTGAAGGAACCAAGCTTTGATACCAATTGTTGGAAATACTGAGAAGGGGGGGGGGGGGCGGGTGAATCAGTATTTCTTAGCAATTAGCACTTTATCAATCTTTTTCAGAGCTTTAGTTAATCTTCAATTATTATAATTATTCAGTAAAAGCAGTAAACAACAATGCAAAAGATAGAGACAACAGGTGCAATTTTTTCACGGGTCAAAAACTACCGAATGCTGTTCTAATAAGTTCTTTAATCTCCAACCCCAATTGAAAAGAAAGCTACAACTTCCTAGAACTCTAGAAAAACATTCTTCTCTAGCTCCCACTGGAAGCACACCCCAACCCCTTGGTTTTATCAACAGTGAGTTGAAAGGATGCCCCAACACTATACCAAGCCCTAACTTGCCCTAGCACCACACTACCACTCTAAAGTGTTTACAGGCCCCAACCTGAAGGTGAATTCATTCACTAGCCTAGCACCACCCTAACACCCTATAAAGACAAATTTAAATAAAAAATGTGGACTCCCGTACCAAAGACAATGATCCACATTACAATGACTTTTCAGTGGTTCTCTTTTATTGACTAGTAACACTAGGACCTAAACCTTTGTTCCAACAAACCTAGAATCATTGTCCCAACTGCAATGCAAGCCCTTATCCCAGGACAAATTTGCCTTCTTCAACTCCAGGCAATGATACAAACTTTTACAATTACACAGATGTACATTGTTTGACTTCAAATGACAAAAGGATTATTTTTTTTAACAAAGCTTACAAGACTAGACTACTGTTGTTCAAATTGTTCTTGTTGCTGATGATGAACTTTGCTGTAAAAGTGATAATGAGTTGCTTTTGTTCTTGACGCACTGATAATCTTCAAGAATTAGTTGCTTGTGTTGAATAATTTGTCTTTCAACAAATCTGCTCTTCCATGCTGACTCTTCACAACTGTAGGTGACGTGGAGGATCTGTTCTGGAAGAAAGTCTGAACCTGCAAGGAGATGAACCCAAGCAAAACCCCAACCTCAAATTAGAATGTAAATACTTTATGCCCAAACACTTTACCTTTGCCTGCAACCAAGAGTTAATGCAATAATAATAAAGTTGACTGTGATAATGTTGCAATCATAATCATAAAACATACCTGAGCTGCCTGTAATCAGTCATACAATAATTTGATGCAACTACAACAAATGCTACCTGTACCTTGTTGCTCAGAACTAATCCAACCCTTTCTCTTCAAATAGACCTTAATGATCCTAAACCGTTTGCTGCCTTTTCAACTTGATAACCTATACTCATTGACTCTAGTTCAAGCCCTAGACAGTCCTAACATGCCTAAACAGATTTTGACACAGTCCACAAACACGGATGATGACTCTAGACAAGTCAGACCTAAAACAAATTTGAATGATCTTAAAATCTAACCCTACTCAGACCTAGAATTATAATCCAACACTCAACATAATGGTTAACATATTTGTTGTTCTTCACAAAATTTTACATTAGACAAACCGCTATAAGCGTCCTAGAACTTCGCTTCTTTTAACAAGGTTTTTGCAACTAAGACAAACCCTGTACTTGCTCTTTTTGGCGGCCAACAAATATTGGATGTCTGAGGCAAAAATTTCAGGCCTGAATCCAAGATTTGGCTATAGATTTGCTCCAAAAATTGACTGTGCTTATACCTCAAACGAACCACAAAACATAAAAAAAGGCTATTTTATACCTCACTGTCCTGAAACCGAGTCCTATAGTTATTTTTGTACCCTAGATGAGATGCTGAAAGGGTGCAACAAACCTCGCTCCTCTTGAAGACTCAATTCTACACTTAAAACAGTCTGCCCAGGCCTCGCTTTCTTGTAACAACACGTCCTGCAATAGGACTGAAACTTTAAAACCTTAAACCTCTCTTAATGCTTGGGTTACTGCTCCTTAAGGGTAGAGGAAAAATTCAGAGTTATTCTGACTTGATCATTGTGTTAAAATCCATAATTAAATAAGTGAAGTGGAGACTCCCTTTTATAGACTTAGGAGGGCATCATAATATGAATGTTGGGAGGCTTAAAGGACAAAAAAAGAAAAAAAAATAGACGTTAGAGTAGGCATTACTAGGAATTAAAGGATTACAAAAAAAATGAGCCTTGTAGGGAGGCTGGTGGCCTAGAGGTGTTGGTGGGGATTCACAAAGCTTCACATATTGGAGATAGAGGGCTTTAATAACTAGATGTTGGAGAGAGGGGCACCATAGGAACTTTAGGGCATTATAAAATTTCAAGTAAAATAAGCCTTGTAATCTAAGGAAGGAGGGCTGTGAGCTCTATGTGGGCTTCTCTGTCTTTTAAAATCATGAAGGACTTGTTGCACATATTTCGTCATAGTTCCAAGGAAGCGGTGCCAAGTTTTTCAAAGTTCAAAATCATTAGCCAACTAGTTGTCATGTGATTGTAAACCCAATTTCTGCAAATTATAATGTAAATGATGCTAGTACAACCGTTTATTTATGTAACAACCTAGATAAGCGTATGATTTTGGCGACGAATTTCATCTTAGGAGGTTTTTCGTCTCACCGAATTATGTGTGTTTCTAAACACAGATAATTGGTAGAGTTTTTCCCTTCAGCTTAAACCCTAAAGCTAGGGTGGAATTTATTGTCGAAGTATTAGGTGAGTCATAGTGTTTTTAGTTGAGTTTGTTGTAAAAGTGATTTGGGAATAATTTAAGCTATTTGGCTAAATTATTTTATTACAGATCACTCGGTCTACTAGATCATATTGTGTTGCAGAATTGGGTAAAAAATTATGAGGGTTTATAATGGACGGGTATTCCCCCTTTGAGTGTTGAATTTGTAAATTATTCGATTTAAAAATATTTTAGTGCATGGTCTCTTGCAATCAGACACCGTGGCTAAAGTATTTGAGGGTGGAAAAATAATTAATCCCCTCTTGTGTCAATTAATTAATTTTTTTGACAAAAATAAAATTAAATCCTTAGCCAAAAAATTAATTAGTTTAGAGCCAAAAAGTTAAAATTAGAGAAATTAATTTCTCCAAGTGGAAAATGACCAAAAAAATTCGTGGGTCATGAACACGTCAATTTTTGGAGGTCTCCCACCAAGGTGAAAATGGATTTTTTAAGAAAAATTAAGCCCTTGGACCTTGGTGGTTAAGTCAAAGTCAATTTTTTGAGGAAATTAATTCAAAATAATTATTTTTGATTAATAAAAAATGGTTTTAATGAGAAATTCAAAAATTCCTCAAAAATAATTGTTTTTGACAGCAAAGATTAAAAGTTGGTCAAGTATTTATCCACTATTGAGATTATTTTGACTGGGATCAAGCCAACTAGCTATTATTTTCCACTTGGAGGAATTTCTTTATAGATAGAAGGCTATTGAGCTTCTATTGATCATCTGATTTTTGGCTGATGTAACTTTTTAAACACTGGTGTGAAGCCACTGTTTTGCTGGGAATGTTTGAAATCCATAATAAAAGATTTGGGGTTTAGTTCATGGTGTCTTTGTCTCATTGATCTGTGGTACGTGCTGGGTATGTGCTTTTTTATATTGTGCTTAAAATTTTAAAGTTTGTTTATTCATTAGATGATGATAAGAACATTCTATTGGTATATTTTGGGTCTATCTTAGGCATTGTTTTAAAAAACGGCCAAGTCTAAGTCAGACCAAGCCAATGCCTAGCCGGGTCGGCTTGGTGGCCGAAACAGAATGGTTGGTTGGGTTATTACCGAGCCAGTCATTGACTTGGTCGACTCGGTCGACTTGGTATCAACTCGGCTGACTCGGTAATGACTTGGCCGGCTCGGTAACAACTCAGCCGATTGGGCTCTTTGACAAAAATCCTAAAGGACATTTGTCAAAAGTTGTTCCCCCTCCTACATATCAATGGTTGGGTTGTTGTTTATTGCATATTTATAGCCCTAAAGTAATCTATCACTGTGAGAAAGTTTTGAAAATTACAAGGTCGAAGTATGGTTATCCTAGTGGCATGAATTAGAAAACTGAAACAATGCATTGAGGCATACAATGTTTTTAAAAAGGCAGACGTTCTGGCAATGGACTAATAAATACATATTTACCTCTGATTGTTCTGGAGCTTGACCAGAATTAAATCAGGGGTTTTGAGATTTCATTAGGGGCAGAGAATTGGTATTATTGTTGCTGTAGTCTAGTGATTGTCCTTAGGTTGAGGTAGAAAAGAATCATGGCATTGGTGGCTAAGTATGAGCTTTGTAGTGGACAGTGCACTAGGTGCCATTTTGATATAATGGATATATTCATGAGTCTACTTTGATCATATGTTGTCTTCTCTCTATATTCTAAAGCTTTGTGTTTGGAAACATGAATGAAAATCTTTAAAATAATGTTTTATAAAAAAAAATATTTAATGTATTTTTTACAACAACCAAGTCATTGAAATTAAATCGGTCGAGTCAATACTGAGTCAGAGTCTTTTAGGATAAGTTCTAGTCTCCAAACTTTTGCGGAGCCAACATCAAAGAATTTGCAATGATTTGGGTTAATATTGAAGATTTGAAGCAAAAAATTAAATTTTGTGAGGGTTTGTAAATTTTTTTTAGGGCCTCAACGCCCAACGTTCCCCTCAAGTCTTAGCCGTTGCCCTATTTTGCCTTCATCCCTTGGCCGCAGGCCTAATTGGGCATCCTGAGGTTGGCAATGAGCTTTCCTCTCCTTGCCGTGGGCATTACTGCCCTCATAACCTTGGCCGCATGCCTTTTCTTAGGCCTCTAGGCCTCCGTCTTCCCTTGCTAGCCCTTTGTCCTCATCTTTTGCCTCTCGGCTTGCCCTTTCCTTCCTCCTTGTGGCCTCCTTTTCCCTCCGCTGCCCCACGACAACCTCCCTCAACCTTTGCCGCAGGCCTAATTGGCTTGCCTTGGCCCTCGACAACCCTTCTTCCTTAGGTTGCAACCCCTGTGGGGCCTACGACAACCATAAGGGGCCTTGTTTCCCTAGACGACAGGCCTATTAGGCCTGTTTGCCTTAGCTGTGGCCTTTCTTGGCCTTACATTTGCTCCTTCCCTCATCATTCACCTAGTTGGGCCTCTCTTTGCCTTATTTGACCTTTGATCTATTTTTTTTTTCGAGCTAATATTGTGTGCATTGCAGAGATATGGAGTTGAAATTTGTGATTGCAGGGGACCTTGGCTGTGGAGAAGTTCTGAACAGTTTCACTAGTCATCTCCAAGCCCAACGGGCTCACTGGTTTGCACTCTCCAACCCTTGGTTTCCTCACTGTTTTGCTACAATGGTCTTGTCTTTTTCTAACAGTGATAAAATATTCATTCAAGGTGCCCTAGAAATCATACATAGGTTGCTTGACACATAAAGAAAATAATTGCATGAATTGGGCATCTATCATTTGGCTTACTTCATGATTTATTGATGACTGTCACACTGCATACTAAGGTCTGAAATACATCAGTGGCATAAGCAATTTTTTACGGTTTGCATTCTATATCAAGTACTCTAATCTAGCTCAAGAAGAAGTGGTAGTTCTAGCACCATTTTATCTTGCTGTCCTAAAGAACCTAAGTGCATTAAGGGTATTTGTGGGCTTCCATTACTCACACTATGCATTCAAGTTCTCTTAAGGAATTGAGTAATTTGAGCTTATTGGATTCATTTGGCACTGAATAATTCATTGATTAGCTCACTGCTGCCATTAGATGTGATTGGAATATATGTTTACTTTTGTTTATGTTTTAATTGCTCGTGGTATAAAAGACTGTCTTATGTTGTTCATTGCTAGCGTTGAGCACTATTAAATCGAATGTTTTGTTTCCTTGTGGATCTCATAAGTATCGAAGTTTGTAATCGTAGAGCACATTCATCTCGTAATCTAATAATCTTGGTTACCTAAGTGAATAAATTGCAGAATTCATTGAATATTGGTATCTATTGCTTCCATCATTCTAATTAGCATAAGAGCCTTGGTATTACTGTCATTCTTGTTTCTTTGCTAATATCTATTTGTGAATGATAACTTTACGTTGGCATTTAAGATCTAAGAGTTCCTAACTTGAAGACTTCCTAATTTAATTGAACATCTCTTGAATGATTGGCATTGGGCAATATCTTGGAAGCCTTCTAATTGTCTAAAGAGCATTGACGACCTTATTTTCTGTATCTTGAAGAATTGTCATTGGATAATAAATTTGAATAACATTGTGGATAAGTGATCTTTCTTGCTATTTTTGGTTTATGGTTATTGTGAATCTTTGGGATATTAGTGATTTTTCTTTAAGAGCCTATATCTTGTGGTTATAAAGCAGTTGTATTGTCGATATCTCTTGTATCTAGTTGGCACTTGTATCATTGAGCACTTTGTCTTGTTTACAATTGTTTCTCAATTGATTGCTAAGTACTCTTATCATAAGATAATCAACATCAAGTACTTAAAGAACATTAAACAATCTTAACTCAAGACCTCTTGTTTATCTTGCATTAAACATGCTAAGGTTAGAATTACATGAACAATTTACCTCCAAGCATAAGCTTAGTTGATAAAGAATAGGACCACCTTTCTCATCTAATTTGAAGAGCCTAACACCTCTTTAGTGATTAACATGGTGACCTTGCTGTCATCAGCCACAGTCTCTGCAGCGCCGGAGGCACCGAGTGGTTAGGACCTAAGGGAAGGTATTGTTAATCAAGCCTCTACTTGCTTCCCCTTGGTCTTTTTCTCACAACCTACTTTAGAAACTATCTTCAAAACAATTAAGAGGAATGGTACACCTAGAACAAGCATTTAATTAAAAGCAATCAAGATCATTGCATCACACTTAAGTCATAGGGATTGCATCTCATTTAGGATAGTTAATCATTCAAGCAATGGTTGTTCATCTGATCATTTGGTCCTCAATTGGTATAAAGCAAGTTGACTCCATAAGGCACTGGTCTCATAAGTAATCTAATTTAATCTCTAAAAGCTTGCTAAATCAACCAAGTGGCTAGGCCATTCAATCGTGTCTCCCAGACTCATTGGTTGCCAACTTGTCTTTCATTTCCATCTTCCATAGGGACTATCCCCCATAGCTTGCTGTTGGGAGGCAACTAGAACGGAGAGGTTGGGGATCAGAGTGACAACACCTGACTTGAGTCGTTGTCACACTGTGCCTGTACAATTTGAGTGACAACATTTTTTGGTGCCATTGTCGGGGATAGATTTTTCTGTCCTTGGTCCTCACGACATTCAATCTTTCATCCTTCATTTTTCTATCTCTTCATTTGAACTGACAATGCTACAACATTTTTTGGCGCTGTTGCCGGGGATATCTTATTATTGGTGTTCAACGACATTTTTCTCATTATCTCATCATCCCTTATCCCATCAACGCCACATTTTTGTTGCGATATTCTCCTTATCTCTTCATCTTTTCATCACCAATTCCTTTGCCCTCTCACTAGTACTTTCTTCTTCTCCATCCGCATCTTTAACACTTGGACATTCTGGTTGGTTTCCTGTTTGGGTGGCGACTCCACTTATTCATCCATTTACAAGAGCTTACCCCAGAAGAAATCCTGGTATCTTGGTCAACCTTGCTCTCAAAACTCGGTTGAACAAATTATATTCTAGTAAGCATTCATTTTCTCAGATAGGAAGCCCTCCTTGATATCCATATGCTTCTCCTTAACTAACTTTTCGGTTTTTTGCCTTTGGATTTTAGAATTCGATTCATGTTCAAGTGGCGACTCCACTTCTTTTATTTCTTGCAAGAATTTCTGTTAGAAGCTCGCTTCTGGTGGATTTCTTGTTTTTCTTGAACAAGGATCTCTCTCTGACATCCATTAGCTCCTTTTCTCCTTAAAGTAGGTCATCATGGATGACTTGTTCGCCCCTTGTCATTTTACTAACATTCCTTATAATATTCTGGAAAGAGCTATTAATAAATTACCTTCTTTCATGGGTAATGATACAATCACTGCTACAAATCACATCAAAAGGTTCACGACTTTTCTGGATATATATGCTCACGCGATTGCTTGCAATCATGAAGACGTCAAGATGTAACTCTTTGTCCTTTCCTTGGAAGATGATGCTAGGAATTGGTTTTATGATTTACCTGACAATTCTTTTGATTCTTTACAAACCATTATCGATGCTTTCATAAATAGATATGAAGATCAAAGGGGCTCACCTTGTGCCTCTAATACTTTGAAGAAGGATGAGAGCGACCTTGCAAAAGATCCAATCATCGTAGAAAGATTTCGAGAGAACACACCGCTTCAAACTTGTGTCATATTGCATACCTTGTGACCATTTTCATGATGAATCCACTTGTGTTGTTGCAAGAAGAATCTAAGATAATGGAAAGGCAGGTACAAATGATCAAAGGGGTATTGGTGATGAACATCTTATCAGGAAATTAGGTCATGATTAGAGACATACAATCCAATCAAGCTCAGCTGATGAAAGCCATGAAACTCAACCAAGAGAGTCACTCTTAGAAAATGAAAATCCATGCACACCAAGTTGATAACTATAGAAAAAAAGCATGTTGAGGAGTTGAGCACCATAAAGGAAAATCATAAGAAAGAAATGAGCTCTATGCAAGACAGGGAAGTCAATCTTCAGAACAAGATATTAACCATGGAAGAGCAACATGCTGAGGAGATGAAAACCATGGAACATAACCATTCAGATCCGATGTCCATCATGAGAGCAGGATATGCGCAAGTAATTCAGAGCATGAAACTTAATCAAGCAAAATTGGTTACTGTGCTAAGTAAATGAATGCCATGAAAAGCAAGGTACAACAATGTTGCACGAAGTGCCCCCCCCGCCCGGGTTTCAAGCCCGGAAGCGCGTCCCGTGCTGAAGTGCCTAGGAAGCTTCGCTAGAAGCTCGCTTCCGATTTTTTTTTGCCGCTTCTTGGACTTTTTGGAAGCATGGCTTGGAAGCGCGCTTCGTACGACGCTCTGGGCGTCGGAAGCGTGTTGCTTCGGAGGAGGAAGTGTACGCTTCCCGTACGCCCGTACGCTTCTGGAAAAGCTTCCAGAAAAGCGTTTAGAAAA
>APFE030957557.1:408832-445421 GCA_000404065.3 Pinus taeda | reverse complement strand
ATATATAGCAGACGCTTCCGCAGACGCTTCGCTTCCTAGATTTTTGGAAAATGACGCTTCTGCGTCCCCGCTTCGTGCAACATTGGGGTACAGGCAATGAAAATTAATCATTTTAATTAGATGAGCATCATGCAAGACCATTTGACCACTATTCAAGTAAAACATGATAAAATGATATGGAAGTTGTTCAGATATGTCTTAATAATAAGTTGTTGACCATGGAAGAAAACCATGCCAAGGAGATTAATGCTATGAAGGATGAACATTATATCCAAATGGATCCCTTAATAAATGAAAAGATCACTCTGCAGGATAAGCTGCAGATAATGGAAAAGACAAAGGTGCAGGAATCTCAGCATAGACCAGAAGCCTCCTAGTCCACCAGAGCGATTCTCAACTCATTATAAGGAGGTCACTTGCCCTGTTGAAGACAAGTTAACTAGAAGTGCCATGGCTAAAAAAGAAATTAAGAAAGATCAAGCTTATGTGTCACCTTTGACAAAGTATATTCAAAATAAGATTAGGCATACTTTAGATCTTTCATCTGAGCATTTTCAAGATCAAGACAAAAAATCTACATTAGTCCCATTATTAGCATCACCACCCACCGAGAAGAAAAATAAAAAGCAAAAAAGAAGAAGGAAGAGGTTTGATGCATTTGATGGTCGAGAGCAGCTCGATATTCGGATAAGTCAAAGACCTAGGAACCAGGGTGATGGCCATGCTGATGGGGTAGAGCTCATGTATTGACTTTTGCTCACTTGCTAAATGTGTTTGTCTCAACCATCTTTTGCATTTTGTGGTACATTTTCCTATTGAATGTGGCCGTATATGCTTTTATCTTTCTTTTTAGCTGCATCAACCTCTGGGCTTCATTCTAGGCCATGTCCCAAGGTGTGGGCAAGGGGAAGGGGCATGCTAACGCTATGTGGACCCAATGGAGGAATGTGGACCCAGGTGGGAGAAACGATGGATGGGGTAATAATGAATGGAAAGAGGGTAATATATGTGGATAAGGGAGCGGGACCACACAACCAAAATCGAGGTTTCCCATGAAATAGCATCCCTAAAGCCAAATGGCCAGTAAAAGAGATCCCACGAGACTAGAATCCAAGGTTAATACCTAAAAGGGGTCTAGGGGACAAAAGCACAAACCTAGCCCATTTTTTCCACCGAATCCCCCCATTAATCCATGCCCAGAAGTGTTCATGACAAGCAAACTACAATACTCAATTTCCAAATGACAAGGCATACCTTTAGGTTCGGGAGGCCCACCTTCAAACATACGATCATGGCAAGATGGGCGAGGGACCACATGGCTGTCTCAGGGGGTAGAGAAATGGCACAATGAGCTAGCTGGTGGTTGGTGGCTGCTAGCTGAGGACCATCTTGGAAAGTTTTTTTCTCCCAAGGATATTACCCACAAAATGGTGGGTAAGAGTGCCGTTCCTTGACTTTGTCACCTTAGCTCTAAAACCATGTTGAGAAATCTAGGGCATCGAGATGAGGTGATTTCTCTTGTATTTAGTAAATGTTTGTGAATGCTTTTTACTTTAGATTAGGATCTTCTTTTATTTATATTATTATAGTGTTATTATTCATCAAACAACTACCAATGCATAAACCATAAAGAGACAAGAGACACAAAATATAGGCTATTAGCCGGGGCCAAAACCTCTCCTAGATGAGAGGAAAACCAGAACAAATTCTTCTTCTTATAGAGACTCTAATTGACGAATACCAAGACCAAGATCAAGAACCTTGACCACAACCCCTCCAAGATCAAATCAACGTCTTTGCACAAAGATAACTTACAAGCCTTCCAATGATGATGGCTTCTCCTTCGACCTTCTTTTCGGACCTGCAATCTTTTGTATCCACTGCAGAAACCCTAGATAATCTGTCTAGTCAAAATAATGGGGAGAATGCCTTCCTTTATTCTTCGCTTGATGAGATACCTTTACTTCAACCACTTGGCCTCCAAGATTACTCTCTTCTCCACCAAAATTAGGCCTTCTATGTTGACTGTGATCCTTGCTTCTTGACAGCCGAGAAGTGTGCCCTAGTTGCAGATCAAACGTATGGAAAACAAACCCAAACAGTTCTGTTTTTGTCCTTCCTATCCTTGTTGTTCCTTCGCCATTGAATGAGACTTCTTCTCCTTGCTGGATCGAACTTCTGTTTCAGACCTATGCTTCACCGAAATTCTGTCTGCAAATGAAATTCACACTGCACTATTTAGTATTTATAGTTGTTGGAGTCTGTAAGAAGCCGACTTGAAGAGGGTGAACCGACATGCCTCTTTGTGTAGATTATTTATTCCATCTTGTAGCCAACTTGAAGGAGAGGTCTTGTGCTTGTCTCGGAGGACTTTCATACTTATTTAATGACTCATACAAATGTTTAACGTGCCCAAGAAGGGTCCTTCATACATGACATAGACTCAAATTGACTTTTATGGCTAGATGACAAATCCTGAACGCTTGCAATGGGAGCCATTACTAAAAATAAAATTCCTTGCTCATGAAACCCATGAGACAAGCATTACAATAATAATTTTAATTTTCTTCTTTTCATCAATTACATAAAATCACAATTACACATGTCATTATGAAGAACGAACCTAGTTACACTTTTCAACACCTAAGACAGGTCTTGAGCGCTGAACGCAGAGATCAGAAGACCTTGCTGTAAGTTGAAACAGTTTTGGAAACAACGCGGTGTGACCAATACCATTGCTGAAGGGGGAGACATTTTTCTGGCAAACATAATTGGGGATTTAAATAATCACATCTTCACTCGTAGCTTGGGCAGATTGCCCACACAGAAGAATATGGTTCGATCTGTAATCAGATTTATAAGTCTCTAGTCTGTTCTGTAGTATACACGTTGATAAGTGATAGAGTGATGGATTCTGTTAGGCTTCAGACTTCAAGAACAATTGAATTCTTATACAGGATTGGTTATCACGATATTGAACAAAGTTAAGTTTGTATGGTTTTGACTGCGGTTGCAAAAGATATATTCTGTTCTGAAATTGTGTAACTTGGTCAATTGCAAAGAATATCTGTTGAATAAAATCCTAGCATTACAAGAGACCCTGGAGCAAAAATTACCCTAGCACTTTACATTGGTCCCCTTTAAAATTGGGGTGTAACAGCACAAAAATAAAGTGAAATATGAGAGCAACACTAATCCTAAATTTCACTCATTAAAATACAACAATTTATGACTTTTAACATTTTTTATTTTTCTTTCTGATGAATGAATGACTCAATGAGTGAGTAGAAATCCTAAGGCACAGATTGAAAAAAGAACAAACCAAGTTAGGATGTGTTTTACCCCACAGCAAGTTCAGAGATTTTCCCGAGGGGTTGTCAACCAGAGTCCCAAAATGGGGAGGCTTGTAAAAGTGGATGGTTATTTTCTTGTGAACAACAGTATTCTCCAGCATATTTTGTCTTGCGTTCTCTATTTTTATTCTTATTCTATTCCATAGTTGTAAATGACTATGCAGAAGGATAAATACAAATAAATATCCCATAAAATCCTTGTGAAGATCTGATAATGTTTAACTGATAAATTGGATGAAGAAATATCATACGATTCATCCTTCCTAAGTGCAAGTGTGGTAAAGGCCTATAGAAAATTTGGTGGAACAAAATACACAATTCTTTAACTGGAAGAGGGGGTGCATGAGGAATTTATGTCTCTAACAGTTTGTTGTATGTGAATAAAATTTCCAGGTTAGAATAAGACAGGCAGTTCAATGAGAATTTTATTATGTTTTCAACTTTTTGGGTATGAACCGCGAGTATTTAATGCCATATAGATGTTGTTATTAAATTAGAAGTTTATTAATTGGCTACAGGGAGGAAGGTGACCAGTTATCTAAGTCATGTAAGAATACAATCCAGGGGAGGCACATGCTGACTGATGATCGGGGTATGCACTAACCCCAGTTAGTTTTAATGCAGATTCTTATCAACATATTCTAAATTACTAATCCCATTTTTACATGGAAGATAATTTAATGGTATCTTCTGGGGTTCTTTATGCATTTGCAGATATGAACACATCTATTTAGAATGTTATCTAAAAAGTGGGATTGTTGAAGTGGCTAATCTGTAATAGTTTCCAAGTGATGGTCAAAAGATCAATTAATGTGGAATTGCGCTTCATTAACAGACTACAGTACAATACGTACACTTAGTGAAATGGGTAGATGTGCCTTCAAACAAAGGAATTGAAGCTCTATGTTTTACTTTTGATATTCATTTTATGTTTCATTTTTTGGAACCAAATACAAATGTATTGAAGTTGGTACCAAACAATAACTTGTGTTCAAATTGTCAGATTACATTGGTTCGTTGGGAGTTTTGTAAAATTTTTCTACCAAGGTTCCTGGATAAATGAAAAGACCTTATAGTAGTAATATGCAAATGAAAGTCCGTATTTATGTGTTAGGCAATATTTATGTCCTGACTCCTGAGCACTGATTGTGGTCACTTGTCATTAGTAGTCTTAAGTGAGCCTTATGTTTGATAATCCCAAAGTCCTAGCTAGCTATGTTCATCTACCCTCAAACATTTTTGAGGTAGTTGATTGGAAAATAATAAAATGCTGCATAGATTTGGCTTCCCCTAGCCTATAATGAAGGGACATGCTTTAATGCATAGACAGGTTTGAGGATCGAGCATCTTGTAATAAGAATTTTTCCCCATGCCTATCTTCATTTATTTCAGCTTTGTTAGTGCATAATTTATAACAAAGTAAAGTGTTGCTGATCCTGTCACATAAGTGTGCCTCAGCTTCATGCTTGGTGTTCATCGCTTTGGAATGTTTCCTCTGTTTCTTCCCTTTTCTTGATGTGGACCGTGGTTCAAGATATAGCCATCATTGCTTATGGTATTTACATTTTGTAGGAAATCAGGCTTCAGCTGCTGAAACATGTCATTTTTGTGAGAGCAGATTGTATTTTTGTTTTCAACTTGTGATTTTGAAGTATTACCCTCCTTGCAGGCAAGCTGAGAAATATTTTTGGATTCTACCTGTCTAAGAACTTTATTATCATATTTCATTTCAATTTTCAACTAGACTCTCTCTGAACTTTGAAGTTTTATGCCACTTCTTTATGTCGTGTCCTAAAACTTGTTTTCACATCATATTTCATTTCAATTTTCAACTAAATTCTCTCTATATGACATATATATATGTGTGTGTGTGTGTGTGTGTGTGTAATTTCTTAAAAAAATATTATTAAAAAGTCGAAAAAGATTATATAAAAAATATTAAGAAAAATGCAAAACATAAAAATAATATAAAAATCAAAATAAAAAATTATAGAAAGATATTAGAAGAAATAAAAAGAAAAAGGAAAAAGAAAATAAATTATACTTGAGAAAAACAAAATTAAGATTAAAGAATATATATTATAATATATTTATATATATTATATATATATATCTAAGTTGCACGAAACGGGAAACGGGTACAATGGCACGGGTACGAAACGTGACCCCCCAAATTTTGGAAAACGGGGAAACCAATATAATATATTATATATAATATATATATATATATATATATATATATATACAACACATTTAAGAAATATTGTGCAATCATAAAAGCATATATGATACATTCTAATTATTACATTATGATTAAATTGTCAATTGTCAATGCATAAACTATAAGTCTCTAAATTTACATCACATTTACTCATGAATGATCACATAATGAAAATAGCAATATCCAAAATTAGCCACGAGAAATTTCTAATTTCTTGACTTGTGCTTGATTGGGAGTCTCCTTCTACATAGTCGAACGACCTTAGTGCTCTTGATTAAATACAAGTTCCATACCCTAGTGCCCTACGTGCTTTTGATTATTGGGAGTCTCCCCTGCATAGAGGGCTTGGTTCTCTTGATTAAATACAAGTTCCATACCCTAGTACATGACAAAATCCAATGCAAACATTGCAATCCCCCCAATCCTGAAATTCTGAAAAATAGATAAGTCCGCTAGATTTTGAGCGAGATCTAAAATTCTATTTTCTCCATATGAAATCCAATGAGGGCGAAACCACTTTCAAACATCCTGAGTCATTTCATGGTAATGAAAAATTTAAGTATTTAACATTACCATGAACTGCATATCAACACTAGGGCCATATGCTTGAACATTAGGCTGCCCCACTCAAAAAATCCTCTTTTTTATAACTTGAGAGGCATCTAGAAGCATCCATAAGATATTTTAGTCGCCCAATAAATAATTAGAAGCGAAAAAATTTAAAAAAATACAAGAAAAAGTCAAGTTAGAAGAGGAAACTCCATCGTACAATTTGGAAAAGCGTTTCCGGCCGTACTGGCCACATTTGCTCCTCAAGAAACAGGCCAGTATGGTCGGAAACGAGTTTCCAGGCCGTACGGTATGAGTTTCCTCATTTCCATTTTGTTTCTGTCCGGAAACGGACCCTTCTCCAATGTTTCCTGCAACTTATATATATAATATAATATCTATAATATTATTGTATATATATATATATCTATATATATATATGTATATATATAAGAACAAAAGTAATTTTTTTTTTTGTTTGCAGCCACTCCCTGATTGGCCCACCGCTGTCGTAGCCATTGATACTCTGCAATATTCCTTCACCACACTTGACAACACACCTGACGATGCCCAGTGCCCAATGCCACGGTCGCGAGTCGCTACTGTTAGGAATTTGTAGTTTGGGCTTAGGTAAATTCTTCCTTTATACCTAAGAATATACTTTTCCATTCGAATTTTGAATTATGAGCAGGATTATTGATTACAGAACATGTTTTTGGATCTTTTGCATACTCACTTAGAATTTCGTTAAGCTATTCTGGGACTACAACCGAGATTGCAAGTAATGATGACTCTTCATCTCTTCTGGATAAAGCATCTGCTACTACGTTGTCTTTCCCTTTTCTATGTAGTATTTCCATGTCAAAGGCAACGGTTTTTTCGATCCATTTTTGCTATTCTGTAGAAAGTGTTTTCTGCTAGAGAAGGTGCTAAAAGCTATCATGGTCTGTTCGTATTAAAAACTTACTTCCCAAAATATATTGTTTCCACTTGACTAACGTATGCATAATGGCGAGCATATCCTTATTGTATGTAGACTTTAGACATTCCCTTTTATTGAGCTTCCTGCTTTCAAATGCTATTGGATGGCCATCTTGCATTAACATTGCTCCTATTCCAAAACCTGAAGCGTCACATTCAATTACAAAGGGCCTTGAAAATTCAAGAGTTGCTAATATAGGTGCATTGGACATAATTTCCCTTAAGGCTTCAAAACACTTTTTTGCCTTATCATCCCATTGAAATGAGTTTTTCTTTAGAAGGTTTATTAAAGGTGCGGTTACATGAGCATGGTTTTGAATAAACCTTCAATAGTATCCAATCAACCCTAAGATTCCTCTTAATTTGGTGATGTTAGTTGGTTTGGGCCATTCTTTTATAGCCTTGATCTTATTAGGATCCACTTTGACTCCTTCCTTTGATATTATGTGTTTGAGGTACTATTAAAATTGGCAACTAGGGCCAAACTCCATGTGGGTCATCTTATTTGTGGCAGTTGATATTTTTCTTGGATCCCTCTCATCAAGAGGTGTAGGATTGATCTAAAGATCATCCGATTCCGATAAGTATTCTTGGAGTAATGAATTTATTTGTGTTATAAGACAATTCGTCAAGGTTGGCCAACAACCAAATAAACCCCACATGTGCTCAACGTTTTAGTATAAAAGGAGATGACTTGAGAGTCATTCTACACACACTTTATCTTGATTTCTTTTCACTTGTCTTGGGTTTTAGTGGAAGAGAAATCTAGGAGTGGAAGCCCTAGATGTTGGAGGAAAAGAGGTTGCCCTAGCCGTAGCAAAGAAGACAAGTCAATGTAGCTATGGAAGGGTTCTATATGCTACCTAAAGGAGTCAAGCTGCAGTCCATGGATAGAGAAATATCATGTTGGGGGAGGCCCTACTCAATTTGCCCTAACCGCAGGTCTGCCCAGCCTTAACCTAGTTGTCTACAGCCTAGCCGCAAAAGAATACCGAGGAGCTCTGGATAGCATGATGTGGAGGAGATTAAGGAGGTTGAGGGAGGCCTTAGCAAGCCCTAGCTGCAGTCCTAGCTAGAGTAAGGAGAGGCCAAGATAGTGAGGAGAGCAGGGACCATTTTAATGGCTAAAACAAGGCAAGCAGCTAGGCCGAGGAGAATAGGAGCAATACGCTGTTGTGGGCATCATTTTGTGGAGGCAACAGCTACAAGATTGCTGTTGTACTTGGCCGCAGGCCTAAGCACATAACTGTGATTGCATTGGGGGTGTTAAGGGCTGACACACATCTTAAGGAGGCAATGTTGCTAGGGAAGAAGCTTGCCAAGGTAGGCCGTAGTCCTTAAGGGGCTGTTTATGGACTGATAGTTGGGTGTGTAAGGGTTGCCTGATTCCATAAGTAGTCACCATATAAACAACAATGCAGGTAGCATTGGAACATCAATGTTGTGGACAACAGTGCTAGTAAATGGGACAACTGGGCAATGGAGCTTGGTGGAGCCATGATACATGGGACAACAAGGTGACATAGTGCTGTAAAGATGCATGGGACAACAAGGTGACATAGTGCTGCTAAGATGCATGGGACAACAAGGCTACATGGTGTTGCTAAGACACAAGGGACAACAACAAGGTATGCTAAGACATATGGGACAGCAACAAGGTATGGCAAGGCAAAGTGGGACAACAATTGTGACATGGCAGCAAAAGCACATAGGACACCAACAAGCATGGACAACAACAAGCATGGACAACATGGCAAGTATGGTTAGCATGGCAAGCATGGTGCAACATGGCAAGCATGGACAACATGGATAAAAGTGGCAAGCATGGTGTTGCTAGCACATGAGACATGCTGTATGACAACATGGTTCAATAATGACACATGGGACAACAATGCAACATAAGGTGCAGCAGTATGATGTGTTCATCATGGTCATGAGGCCCAACATTGTGATGATGGGTGCAACATGCTGCAACACGGTGAGGTGCAGTGTGATGACGAGATGCAACACAATGATAGGTGGAGTCACCTAGGAGAATCAGTATGATGTGTTCAGCATGGTCATGAGGTCCAACATTGTGATGATGGGTGCAACATGCTGCAACACGGTGAGGTGCAACATGATGACGAGATGTAGCACAATGATAGGTCAAGTCACCTTGGAGAATCAGTTGAAGCAGCATGTCTTCAACTGATCTCATGTATCAACTTCTCAGAGATGATCTATGCTCTTATCTAGATAAGCCAAAGTGTTGATTTTTGTTGTAAATGTACTATCTCTCTCTCTCTTTGTTGAATATTGAAGAAAATATAAGAAGAATTGATCAAGGGTTTCCCCACATTGGGTTTTGTCCCTGGCTAGTGCCACATCTTGTGTCCTCTTGTCTTGGCTTGTCTTTTGTGATTTATGTTTATGTTCTATTTGCAGTTTACTTTAATGTTGATGTGATTGCTAATCTGGAAAAGATATTGAGCTAACTGTGAAAATTGAAATAAATTGCTCTAAGCATAGAACATATCTAAAATTAACATGGTATCAAAGTTGAGGTGAAGACAAAGCCCAAGCAAGAGTGGAAGAGCAACCACCAAAGACTGTTGGGAAAGGACAAAAGGATCAATGGACTCCTCATCCCTCTTCAAATTCACCAAGGGCGAAGTCGAAGTAGAGAACATTATCAGAATGGCGTAGTGGAAGCTTCAGATGACCTAAATATCACTTCATTGGGAAGTTCGGATCTAAGGGTGGATGGAAAGGCAGATGCCTTGGGTGTAATAAGTTCGACCATTATGCGAAGTAGTGTCAGAGGCAGGGACACATCGCTTGATGATAACAATCATTCTAGGGACATCTTCAATGATCAGAGGAATGACATGTAATGCAGGTCATCAAGGATATGACCAAATCTTCGAAGAAAGCAAGGAACCCTAGTATGAAGAATCAAATGTTGTTTCTGATAAGATAAAGAAGCGTTATCTTGTATTGGCCCTCTCCTTTAGACTCTTTGGGAATTTGGCTTATTGATTGTAGTGCTTTAAGGCACTTCAACGGATAGAAGGGTGCTCTCCCTAATTTGGTAGAGATGGAAACAATCGTGGGATTATACTTGGAGTCAATGCCACCTATCCCGGAAAGGGTGTAGGGAATGTTAGCCCTCAATTGAATGAGGGTGACTCGATTCATTTACAGAATCTCTTATGTACCTGATCGCAAGAAGAACCTGGTGTCCATTTCGGCAATGGAAGTTAAAGGTTTCAAGGTGGCATTCATCGATGGAAAGGTACGTGTTTGAAAATGGAATTTTCAAAGATGTTTTTGAGTTCAGGGCTGACAATTTGTATCATGTTGCGATGGTCCATTGGGGACCATGTTAGTTGTTACATCCCATCTATAGCACTAGAGGTCTACTTATCATGGGGCCCTACCCGATGTGAGTCAGATGGTGACAGGGATGCCTGAATTCAAAAGGAGCATGAAGGTACATGTCTGAGATGTACCGAAGGAAAATATTACAAGGGGACCATTCCCCTCATGTAGCAGGTCCACAGGTTTAGAACAACTCGAGGGGTTTGAGATTCATGATCGGGAATCTCATGTATGCAGGTGGAAAATACACCCTCTATGGCTTCAAGAAAAACATCTTAGGCATAGTATGGGAGGATTGATAGCTGTGTGATGAAGCTGAGATTCACTAGGAGTGAAGCCGATCCAAACCTTTGCTTGAAGGTTGTGGATGATAGACGTCTCATACCAGCACCTTCTGAGGATGACCTCTTTCTTACAGGTGCAGACCCTCTCATTTGTAGAAGTAAGAGGGAGTTGGATTCCAGATTTGGAATGGTAAACTACAAGCTTGTGACTACCTTGATGGAGCTTCACTTTTAGAAGTTATGTGGTAGTAATGTCAGACCAGATTTGGGAAATGCCTTTGAGTTTCATAAACTCATTCGCATTGATGTTCTTGGTGAACTTCCATCCGGACATATGTTTTGTAGTTAGCATGATGAGCTCATCTATGGTTGAGCCTCACTGGATTGGTGCCAAGAATCTTCTGAGATATCTTTGGGGCACAATCTCTCATGAATTGAGATACACTGCTCGAAATGTGAAGTTGCATGATTATTCGAATGCTGACTGGGCAGGCAGTGTGAAGGATCGCAAGAGCATTTTTGAGTGCTGGTTCTCTTTGGGTTATGCTTTGAGAGCAGGAAGCAGAAGACGGTTGCTTTGAGCACTACGAGTATGATCTCGTGTGACGCTGCCTGGTTGTGGAAGCTCTTCAGTGAGCTGTTTGTACACATGATAGATACCACCATGATCTTCTATGTTAACCAGGGGTAGATTCGATTGTTGAGGAACCCCGTATTCTATGATTGCTCCAACATATAGACATCAATACTACCTTATCTGGGATATGGTACATCGATGAGCGAGGAGGCTCCATCGCATTGAGACTAATGTACAGGTCGCAGACATTATGTCAAAGCCTCGGGGAAAGGTCAAATTTGTGACTTTCCTGAACGACTTGGAGTCGTTGAGAGACCCTCTTATGAGGGTCTTGCATGATGCATGCATCGAGCCTTGGGAGCTTCGGGGGCTTGGGGTACTACTTGGAGCAACAAGCAGCCATAGGGCGACTCACCCTCCCCTAATGGCGCGCTATGTACAGGGTGAATGGTTCAACCTTCACTTGTGATACCTCGTGGCAACTTAGGGACAAGATGAGTGGTTCTCCTGTCGAGGCATGCTATCCATGTAGTCTGGGACTCATGGGAAGTACCTCTCATCTGGCCAATGAGCAGGGAAATGGGGTTAGGGACCATAGTAGTACTATCGATGGACGTATCTACCATACTCCCTATGCTAGGATGACCTCCATTGATTTGGGATCAATGAAAATGATCTGGGATCAGTAAGAGTGGTATGACACACTCTCTTGATATGGGAACTGACTTCGGGTCAGTAGAGAATGGTATGAGACATTCTCAATCAATTCTTCTTCATGGTTTAATAGAGCAGAACAGAGCTCAACAAAACAGAGCAAAGAAGAGTAGAGGTCAACAGAGTAGAGCAGAGCAGAGTAGTGCAGGGCACTAATGGCAGAGATAGTACAGTTGGATAGATGGATTAGCGGATGGAGTTCTCCCTAGTTGAGAGGGAGTGTTAAAATTGGCAACTACGGCCAAACTCCATGTGGGTCATCTTATTTAAGGCAATACTGTACGAGTTTCCTCATTTCCGTTTCGTTTTCGGCTAGAAACAGACCCTTCTCCAACGTTTCTTGCAACTTATATATATATATATATAAACAAAAGTAATTTTTTTGTTTGTTTGTTTGCAGCCACTTCCTTACTGGCCCACTGCCGTCGCATCCGTCTATAATCTGCAATATTCCTTCGCCATACTCGACAGTACACCCGATGATGCCCAGCGCCCACCACCACGGTCGCGAGTCACTACTGTTAGGAATTTGTAATTTGGGCTTAGGTAAATTCTTCCTTTATACCAATGAATATAATTTTTCCATTCGAATTTTGAATTATGAGCAGGATTATTGATTATAGAACACGTTTCTGGATCTTTTGCATACTCACTTCGAATTTCGTTAAGCTATTCTGGGACTACAATCGAGATTGCAAGTAATGATGACTCTTCATCTCTTCTGGATAGAGCATCTACTACTACATTGTCTTTCCCTTTTCTATGTAATATTTCCATGTCAAAGGCAACGGTTTTTTCGATCTATTTTTGCTGTTTTGTAGAAAGTGTTTTCTACTAGAGAAGGTGCTAAGACTATCATGGTCTGTTCGTATTAAAAACTTACTTCCCAAAAGTATTGTCTCCACTTGGCTAACGTATGCATAATGGCGAGCATCTCCTTATTGTATGTAGACTTTAGACATTCCCTTTTATTGAGCTTCCCACTTTCAAATGCTATTGGATGACCATATTGCATTAACATTGCTCCTATTCCAAAACCTGAAGCGTCACATTCAATTACAAAGGGCCTTGAAAATTCAAGAGTTCCTAATATAGGTGCATTGGACATAATTTCACTTAAGGCTTCAAAACACTTTTTTGCCTTCTCATCCCATTGAAATGAGTTTTTCTTTAGAAGGTTTATTAAAGGTGCGGTTACATGAGCATGGTTTTGAATAAATCTTCATTAGTATCCAATGAACCCTAACATTCCTCTTAATTTGGTGATGTCAGTTGGTTTGGGCCATTCTTTTATAGCCTTGATCTTATTAGGATCGACTTTTACTCCTTCCTTTGATATTATGTGATTGAGGTACTATTAAAATTGGCAACTAGGGCCAAACTCCATGTGGGTCATCTTATTTATGGCAGTTGATATTTTTCTTGGATCCCTTTCATCGAGTGGTGTAGGATTGATTTAAAGATCATCTGATTCCAATAAGTATTCATGGAGTTATGATTTTTTTTTGTGTTATAAGACAATTCGTCAAGGTCGACCAACAACCAAATAAACCCCACATGTGCTCAACGTTTTAGTAGAAAAGGAGATGACTTGAGAGTCATTCTACACATTTTATCTTGATTTCTCTCCACTTGTCTTGGGTTTTAGTGGAAGAGAAATCTAGGAGTGGAAGCCCTAGATGTTGGAGGAAAAGAGGTTGCCCTAGCTGCAGCAAAGAAGACAGGTCAATGTAGCTATGGAAGGGTTCTATACACAGCCTAAAGGAGTCAAGCTGCAGTCCATGGATAGAGAAATATCACGTTGGGTGAGACCCTACTCAATCTGCCCTAACCGCAGGTCTGCGCAACCCTAACCTATCTGTCTACAGCCTAGCCGCAAAAGAATACTAAGGAGATCTGGATAACATGATGTGGAGGATATTAAGGAGGTTGAGGGAGGCCTTAGCAAGCCCTAGCTGTAGTCTTAGCTAGAGCAAGGAGAGGCCAAGACAGTGAGGAGAGTAGGGACCGTTTTAAGGGCTAAAACAAGGAAAGCAGCTAGGCTGAGGAGAATAGGAGCAATACGCTGTTGTGGGCATCATTCCGTGAGGCAGCAGCGACAAGATTGCTGTTGTACTTGGCCGCAGACCTAAGCACACAGTTGTGATTGCATTGGGGGTGTTAAGTGCTGACAAACATCCTAAGGAGGCAATGTTGCTAGGGAAGAAGCTTGCCAAGGTAGGCTGTAGTCCTTAAGGGGATGTTTATGGACTGATAGCTGGGTGTGTAAGGGCTGCCTGATTCCATAACCAGTCACCATAGAAGCAGCAATGAAGGTAGCATTGGAACAACAATGTTGTGGACAACAGTGCTAGTAAATGGGACAACTGGGCAATGGAGCTTGGTGGAGCCATGATACATGGGACAACAAAGTGACATAGTGTTGCTAAGATGCATGGGACAACAAGGCTACATGGTGCTGCTAAGACACAAGGGACAACAACAAGGTATGCTAAGCCATATGGGACAACCATAAGGTATGGCAAGGCAAAGTGGGACAACAGTTATGACATGCCAACAAAGGCACACGGGACACTAGCAGGCATGGACAACAACAAGCATGGATAGCATGGCAAGTATGATCAGCATGGAAAGCATGGACAACATGGATAACAATGACAAGCATGGTGCTGCTAGCACATGAGACATGTTGTATGACGACATAGTTCAACAATGGCACATGGGACAACAATGCAACATAAGGTGTAGCAGTATGATGTGTTCAACATGGTCATGAGGTCCAACTTTGTGATGATGGGTGCAGGATGCTGCAGCACGGTGAGGTGCAACATGATGAAGAGATGCAACACAATGATAGGTGGAGTCACCTTGGAGAATCAGTTGAAGCAACATGTTTTCAACTGATCTTATGTATCAACTTCTTAGAGATGATCTATGCTCTTATCTAGATAAGTCAAAGTTTTGATTTTTGTTGTAAATGTACTCTCTCTCTTTCTCTGTTGAACTATTAAAGAACATATAAGAAGAATTGATCAAGGGTTTCCCCACATTGGGGTTTGTCCTTGGCTAGCGCCACATCTTGTGTCCTCTTGTCTTGGCTTGTCTTCTGCGATTTATGTTTATGTTCTATCTGCAGTTTACTTTAATGCTGATGTGATTGCTAATCTGGAAAAGATATTGAGCTAACTGTGAAAATTGAAATAAATTGCTCTAAGCATAGAACATACCTAAAATTAACAGGTACTCTACTTCTTCCTTTTGAAAAGAGCATTTGGACATCTTTGCATAAAACTAATGTTCTTCTAAGATAGTGAAACCTTGTTCTAGATGATGTAGATGCTCTTTTCATGTTTTACTATAGACTAGAATATCACTAAAGAAAACTAGCACAAACTTCCTTAGATATGGTCGGAATACCTCATTCATGGTAGCCTGGAAGGTTGTTGGAGCATTAGTTAACCCAAAAGGCATTACCTTAAACTTGTAATAACCTTCATGAGTTCGAAAGGCAATCTTCGCTATGTCTTCTAATATTATTCTGATTTGGTAGTATCTGGTTCGCAAGTCCAATTTTGAAGAATACTTGGCTCCATGAAGTTCATTTAGCATTTTGTCTATAAAGGGAATAGGGAACTTGTTGGTAATCATTATTTTGTTTAATCCTCTATAATTTATGCAAAGCCTAAATGATCCATCCTTCTTTCAGACTAGAACCACTGGAGCAATTGTAAGGACTTCTACTTCTTGTGTTCATTCCACACTTTAAAAGATTCTAGACTAATCTTTTGATTTCCGTTTTTTGATGATGTGGATATCTATATGTCTTGATGTTGACAGGATTTGATCTCGATTTGACTTCGATTATGTGCTCAATTTCTCTTTTAGGTGGCATATATAGTGGAAGATCTTGGAATACCTTCTTCTACTTTTGAATTAACTCTTGAACTTCAGGTGGTTCTTCACCAATCAATTTTTGAAGTCAACATTTCCATCTGATTACTCTACACTATATACGCTAGTGATCCCTTCTAAATCAACTTCATCATCTGGTAGGATGATACAATTTGATTCTATGGTGGTTGAAAACCATATAGCTTATATTTCTGTCCTTCCCACCTAAACTTTACAAATTGCTTTTGATGGTTGGCGGAGTAAGTGCCTAAGGTTTGGAACCATTGGATACTTAGGACCACATCCACTCCTCAAGCAGTACAATGTGAAATGGGGACTCTAGATTGTAGTCCTGAATCTGCAATTTGACCTTATGGCATTTTCCTACTTTTTTCGATCTTCTTTCCATATGCTATCATCACTTTCATATTAGACATTAGATAGGTGAAGATGTTGAGCCTTTTTGTAGTCTTTGAGTCCAAAAAATTGGGAGTGCTCCCTGTGTCTATTAGAACCATTACATTGCTCTTTTCGATATGTCCTTTTAACTTTAATGTTTGGGGATGAGATATTCATGTCATGACTGATAATGGTACTTCCGAAATATTTTTGTTGTTTGATTCTGGAGAAAATTGTTGAGAATCCTCAACTTCTTCTATTTCTAATTCTTCACTATTTGAATCATTAGTTGCATCACATTTATACAAGTTCTTGGTATCCTTTCCTTTAACACATTTGTGTCTTGAATCCCATTTTTCACCACAACATTTGCATTTACCTTCTTTCATCCTTTGCACCTCTATATTAGATTTTCCTCCTTCACATAGCTGTGGTGGAACATACTTTGTATTCTCCATTTCCGAAGTTTGGGGAAACCTTTGTCTTGAATATACTCTTTCAACTTTCGATAGCTGTATTAGTTCGAACTACTTTTCTGCGGCTTTTGCTTTCTACCTTACTTCTTCTAGAGATGTGATGTCATGAAGCCTAAGTTCATTCTGGAGATACAGTTTAAGTCCAGTAATGTGTGATTTTATAAGACATTTTTTTTCTTCAGATATTTTAGGTTCTCATGTAGCTAAAGTTTTCGATTCTCTAGTATATTCGTCCACATCTTTTTGTTGCATCCTGGTGAGTGATGTTAAGAACTCTTATTCTTTGAAACCTTGAATCTTTTAATGAAAACATCTCCGAGCTTCCTCCAACTGATAGCATGTGACGATTTCTTCCACCACATATACTAGTAATGTGCTTCACCTTCCATTTGCATGTAGGGATGCTTGATTCTTTCATTGTTAGTGTCAATATTGTAGATCTAGAAATACTCCTCTGTCTTATTTAACCAACCTACACCGTGCTTCTCATTATTGTCAAATTTGGATAGTTCGAGTTTTTCTCTATGTTGATATGTGGCAACCGGTGGGGAGAAGAAGGGGAATTGGGTTGAGAGCTGCATATTTTTAAAATTCGGATCACTGTTTTGTGAATTGGGAATGGAAGATGTATGTGGAGATTCAGGGGTATGATGTGAGTCTGATGGGTTTGATGTATTTGAAGAATCTGGTTGTTGAGTAGCTTCATTATTCTAAGGTCGTAAATCAACTGTAATATTCAATCTTTGACAGATCAAGGTCAACAACCTTATTGCTTTAGTGTGATTCCGATCAACCTTATTTGAAAGGGTTGTGTGGTCCCTTTGAAGGTTATCATAATCTTGCTGAAGTTGATTCTTAATACTTTGTTGTATCATGGAGCTTCTTAATGTTCTCTACATTTCCTTTGACCTTGTCGTCAAGTTCTATCATTTTTTTGCTAAAGTCACTCATCGACATTGACAACATTGATCGAGTGTGTGGTGGTGTATAACGATCCAACTTAACTCGCTTGCTTAATTTGAACCTATTTTTTTATATATTTATTTATTCAAAATAATATATTATATATATATATATATATATATATAATATATATATATAACTACACTCTATTATAAATGTTTTTTTAATATATATAACTACATTATTATAAAGGTTATATTGTAAAACTTTATTAGCTATATATTATACTTATCATATATTATAACTATATATCATAACTTTATACTAATGTATTATGACACAAAGGCACAACAAAGCGACAGTAGATGATAAGGCCACATGGACGACGACCTGAATAGAAGTAGTGGGGAAACAAAGCGGCTTGGTCAATGGCTCAGTTGGAAAAGTCGTGACCAGAGCTGGGAAAACAAATTGAGGGTTACGACAGTTGGACAAAGATACAATGGTGGAGAATAGGAAGTGGTATTCGCAATGATCATGTGAACAGGACGACAGACATAGGTGTAACGGTCGAGAAATAGAGATGTCGGGGACACGATGGAAGGTAGGATTGATAATGCAGCGGGGAGTACGGGCGAACGATGCAGCGAAAATCACGGGCAAAGGAATGACAACGGAACAGTGAAGAAGCGACGATGTGGAATAGACAAATGGACAGAGCGAAAACAACAAACGAGAAGACGAGCAATAATGGCTGTACGAATGATGGAGTAATGAACATATTGACAGATGACTAAGAGGCTCTGATACTAGATGGAGCATAAATACTTAATTTTGTAAATTAACAAATTTTATATATATTTTATTAGAAAACAATATGATGATTACAATGGTGGGAGGGCCCTGGCTCAAATACAACCTTGGTGACTTTACATGAGGGCACATGATCTTTTGATCGTGCCCCTTTCTAAATTAAACATTTGTACATTTTATACATAACAATGAGAAGATGAACAAGATCTATGAGTGGGGCATCAACTGCGACCATATCTTTCATTCCTTTTTCTTTTTATAAGGAATGGCTAGTTGTATTTATAAACAAAAAATGGTTGTGGCTTTACCTGTACAGCTTTAGTACATCCCCAATCCATGCATACTTTGAAAAGTTTAAGATAAGAAGCAAAGTTTTCTCAAGCATAAAAAGATTCAAGGAAAATATAGTTCACCAGCTCTATAAATATTCATTGAAACCTGGCATTTTTGTCATCCTAGATGGTATTTTATGGCTCTTCTTGAGAGTCATCCATGGTCCAATGGTTGGTAGAGCCATGTGGGGGTCTCTCTTGCAGTGGGAGGTTTGCATGGTTGAGAAAGCGAGGAAGAGTGTCGTGAACTAATAAGAGGTTTGTATTTGGTTCATTGGGTTTGGCACTATTACTCACCAAAATGGGTAACCGTATAGTAGAAAATGTTTCTCCTATTCTTCACATCCAACTGACCAACCATGCAGACCCTGATAGCCATCACTAACTAATGACATGCCATTATATTTCTGCCACCTGCATCAAACATATGCTTCACTCATTCGGCAAGATCACATGGACAAAGGTGGGATGTAGACCTTGATAGCCATCACTAGCTAATGACGTGCCATTATATTTCTGCCACCTACATCAACCATATGCTTCACCCTGTTACCACTCAAACCAGCAGGGGACCTAATATATATATATAACTACACTCTATTATAAATGTTTTTTTAATATATATAACTACATTATTATAAAGGTTATATTGTAAAACTTTATTAGCTATATATTATACTTATCATATATTATAACTATATATCATAACTTTATACTAATGTATTATGACACGAAGGCACAACAAAACGACAGTAGATGATAAGGCCACATGGACAACGACTTGAATAGAAGTAGTGGGGAAACAAAGCGGCTTGGTCAATGGCTCAGTTGGAAAAGTCGTGACCAGAGTTGGGAAAACGAATTGAGGTTTATGACAGTTGGACAAAGATACGATGGTGGAGAATAGGAAGTGGTATTCGCAATGATCATGTGAACAGGATGACAGATAGTGGTGTAATGGTCGAGAAATAGAGATGTCGGGGACACAATGAAAGATAGGATTGATAATGCAGAGGGGAGTACAGGCGAATGATGCAGCGAAAAGCACGGGTAAAGGAATGACAACAGAACACTGAAGAAGTGACGATGTGGAATAGACAAATGGACAGAGCGAAAAACAACAAACGAGAAGACGAGCAACAATGGATGTACGAATGATGGAGTAATGAACATATTGCCAAATGACTAAGAGGCTCTGATACCAGATGGAGCATAAATACTTAATTTTGCAAATTAACAAATTATATATATACTTTATTAGAAAACAATATGATGATTACAATGGTGGGAGGGCCTTGGCTTAAATACAACCTTGGTGACTTTACATGAGAGCACATGATCTTCTGATCGTGCCCCTTTCTAAATTAAACATTTGTACATATTAATTTTATACATAACAATGAGAAGATGAACAAGATCTATGAGTGGGGCATCAACTGCGACCATATCTTTCATTTCTTTTTCTTTTTATAAGGAATGGCTAGTTGTATTTATAAACAAAAAATGGTTGTGGCTTTACCTGTACAGCTTTAGTACATCCCCAGTCCATGCATACTTTGAAAAGTTTAAGATAAGAAGCAAAGTTTTCTCAAGCATAAAAAGATTCAAGGAAAATATAGTTCACCGGCTCTATAAATATTCATTGAAACTTGGCATTTGTGTCATCCTAGATGGTAAATTATGGCTCTTCTTGAGAGTCATCCATGGTCCAACAGTTGGTAGAGCCATGTGGTTGTCTCTCTTGCAGTGGGAGGTTTGCATGGTTGAGAAAGCAAGGAAGAGTGTCGTGAACTAATAAGAGGTTTGTATTTGGTTCATTGGGTTTGGCACTATTACTCACCAAAATGGGTAACCATATAGGAGAAAATGTTTCTCCTATTCTTCACATCCAATTGACCAACCATGCAGACCCTGATAGCCATCACTAACTAATGACATGCCATTATATTTCTGCCACCTGCATCAAACATATGCTTCACCCATTCGGCAAGATCACATGGACGAAGGTGGGATGTAGACCCTGAAAGCCGTCACTAGCTAATGACGTGCCATTATATTTTTGCCACCTACATCAACCATATGCTTCACCCTGTTACCACTCAAACCAGCAGGGGACCTAAAAGGGGTTCCTAAGAGGGCAATTGCTAGGTTAGGGGCAACAGCGGAGGCTTAGCCCACTGTCACCACAGCTAAGTCTCCTTACTCTTTACGAACTTTCACTGATGGGAGGAGTCCCTGTATTGTAGGGATCACTTGTAAAGTATATGTTAATGGATAGGTGGAAAGTGACCCTGGAAACCCTTTCCGAAGGATGGAGTGAAGAATGGAAGCTGCTTGCTCTTTAAGCAAGGGATTTAGTCCTCCAGGGGTAAGGGGTGAGGATTGGAGGGTCGAGGGAGAAGGAATAGGCTTATAGTCGAGGTTCTCAATCCCTATAATCCTTGGGAAATTTGGATTCCCAAATGGTCCTTGACAAATTATCTTTATTGAGAAGTGTGACCACACGGAGCCAAGTGGATCTAGTCCAGGTTCGGGGATGGAATGTAGCAACCAATGGTGCTCCTATCTTGGACAAGGTGAAAGGAAAGGACCAAATAAGAATATTTATTTCAAAAAGTTGAATTGATCCTGTTGAGGTCTAGCCTTGGGGATGCCTAGGCAAAATTTGATCTTGGAGTTAGGGCTTTGGATTCCTGGAGATTCCACTGTTAGAATTTTCTCAAATTTGGAGGAAAGGGAGGGGACCCGCTAGCGCAATAACGTTTAGGAGATCGAATTTTTTCCTTGGGTCAATTCCCTGGAAATTGATGCCCTAGATGACCTAATGGGGATAGACCTAGGAAAAAAGGGAAAAGAGTAAAAAGAGGGTTAAAATGATCACTCTTTTTGAGGGATCAATACCTAATTCACCTGGGGATATGGAGTCAAGGATGATGATGAGTAAGAACTTGGTTTCTTGATTAAGGAGGCCCGAAAAGTCAGCTTCATCCAGAGAGAAAAGAAAAGTAACCTTCAAGCATTTATACTTCAAAGCAAATGACGTAAGCTTATCGAGACAAATAATCTCTAGGACATTTCATTCATATAACATTGTCCCATCCATTAAATTAGCTAAAACATTCTTAATTCCACATTTCAATTATGCAACAACGAGCCCTAATTTTAGCAGTATGCAACAACAAGAATAACAACATCAAAATTTACTTACAACGTTATAGAATATATCCAACCAACATTTCATTTGCAAGTTAAAGCTCCAAGACAAGAAAAATACCCCTAATCCATACGTCAAAATTCATCCATCTCCAACAAATATCGTCCAAGGAAAAAATATGAAGTTCTCTATGATTAGAGAGATCCCAAGTTAAATGATGATCCAAGTGAATGTCCTCCATCATTAAGGAACCCATGATTGTCCCAACCCCTAATGGGCAATGAATTGCCCCACCTTAAGGGGGTATTCACTGCTACATATTACACATCATGCTCTCCTCCCCTAGAGCCTCGAGCAGTTATGAAGAAAAATCAATAAAGGCAAAAGGCAAATGAAACAGGGTGGAAAAACAAAGGCCGGGGTAACTCATGTACCACGATTTGCTCCATCCTACACTTATATACCCAAGTACGAGCTTCCCTTGTTATAGCTACCATTGCACCCTGACATGTGGCCTGGATGTTTCCCACTGATCCCTGCTCCATTCCATTATTATATCATTTTCCACCTACCATTTAAAGGATGCACCATGGACATGTCACCCCCATTAGACGTTGAAACCACCTAATAGGGTCCTTGGCTAACCCTGTATTGAGCTTGGAGACACTTATTCATACCAAAACCCACTATGGAAGGGCAGGCCACGATGAATTGCCCCACTGGTTCCATGACTTGTAAGCTCTTTTACTTGATTATTCTAATGATTTGTTGTATTGGAGGGCAAGGGGACACTTTGGATTGCCATTTCGGACTTGGTCTCCCTATACAGGGTCCTAGCCCTCTAGACGACCACATTGGCACTTGTAGGGTGAGTGTTGAGAGCCATGGGCCTCCACCATAACCGAGATGACTTCATGGATCCCCAACAATGTTCGTTGGTTGCTCCTATTCCACCTTTTTGGATGAGGATGATGCACCTAGTTCACCATGCCCAATCGACCCCACAAATGTGCCATACACTTGAAAGGATGTTCCAGGATCTAGAGGATTGTTCCCCGCTAAAGAGGTAGGGCTTATGTCATCATTCCAACCCTTAAAGATGGTCTACAGGCATATCTGACCCATTTGGAGACCCTTGAGGGTGATCTTGTGCCCCCACACCCACTTTGGAGCACCATAGGTTTTTGCTTGGAGAACAAGGGGCCACCCCTTGTCCATTATGATGGGAGTCCATTTCTTCATTATGACACCCGTTGGACTTCATTAGGCCTTCTCAAAGGCCCAATGACTCACTCAGTTGATCATTCGACCCTCTTGAGAGGCTTACTCATGTATTATTGAGCTATTTGGTGGGCTTGTCAGCAAAAGTTAGTGTTATTATACACATTATTTTATTCTAGTGGCCAAATTAGGCCTAATTAGCTAAATCGAATTCATTAGGAAGTGTATAAATAGAAGTGTGATGGAATCATTTGATCATCATCATTTGGGTTGGATCATATCTACTTGTGGGATTTTCGATATCTTTTGAGGATGAGATTTTTGGGATGAATGGACGAATTTCGCTATTTGGATAATCTTCTTTGTCTTGGAGTTTCTATGATTGGCATATCTTGGTGATTGGATATACTCTTCTTACTTGTAAGTAATGTTTTAGTACTATTCTTGTTATTTATCTTGTTGCATTCATGATGCTAGGATTTACGCTATTCTAGGGTTAATTTGCTCCTTTTCTTGGAACAAAATTACGGAAATTGCATCTCTAAGTAGCGTTCTATTATGTATGGGTCATGTTTGAATGAATGAATGTTCCTAGAGACTTCCTCGTTGAATTTGTCTTGACAAGTCACCAAATATTGCTAAACGAAGTATAAATGACCTTGAAGCTACTTCCATTAAGCCCTAGAACCTTGCGAAGTTGCTTTTTAGGCCTCCTTGACAAGTGGAAATCAATCCAAACCCTAAATCTTCCATGACTCCATCTCTCCCAAACAACAAAGCACTGGTAATCCTCTGGTGATCACTTTAAAGTTCATCTTTCTCTTTCACCCTCCTTTTCTAGGTCTAACCATTGGGTCTCCTAGGGCATCAATTTTCTTGCAAACCACCCATCTAAAAATTTCGATCTCTTGGCATCTTTTGCACTGGTGAGTCTCCTAGGTGTCCTCTAATTTTGAAATTATTCCGACAGTTGGATTGTGAGATATCTCGAGCCCTAGCCTTGAGATCAAATTTTCCCCTTAGATTCCCAAGGCTAGTTACCTCATAAGGATCATTGCCTCAAGCTTAAAGAAATTCTTTACTTGGTCCTCTTCTCCTCCCAAATTAGGTCAATCATATCATTGGTTGCTAAATGCTATCCTATTGTCCTAATTTGGGGTCCACTTGGTCTTGGGTGGTCCCATTCCTTATTAAAGTCAATTCTACAAAGACCATTTGGAATCAAAGTTTACAAAAGGGTTTAGGAGCTAAGAATCTCATTAACAAGTCATATACTCTAACCCTAGCTCGTAGAATTCCCCTTGGCCCTTTCTAGAGAGCCCTTCATCTTGATTTCTAAACAAGTAAGCCCTATATTTGAGTCTCTCTTGTGAATAGGCTTTTAGGATCACCTCTCATCCTATCATTGATCCATTCATTTTCGTGATCCTTGTTATACTAGGTCTCCTCCCATCAGTGAAAGTTCGTAAAGAGCAGGGAGCCTTATCTGAGGTGACATTAGGTTATTTCTCCATTGTTGCCCTTGACCTAGTAGTTGCCCTCAAAGGATGCCCTCCTAGGACCCCTGCTAGTTTGAGCGGTAACAGTCCCTTTGTGAAAATTCTAATTCTTTTAAGTAATGCAGTTTATTTGTCTTTCGTTAATTAATTAACGACAAACAACGAATAGCTCACTACTGTAATATTCACAATTAAAAAAGATATTGTTGTGGAAACAAGTTAGGAACTGAGAAATAACACACACACATAAAATGACACTAAAGTTTTGGACTAACGTCCCCGGGAAAACCTCAAAGGGAAAACTGGTGCAACAAATGAGGGTTTATATTTTATTATTTTCAATAGATTAGAGAGCACATGGATCTGCTTGCCAAATATTGGCCTATCTCCAAAAAATTTACTCCACCACTCCAAATGGCAGATTGACCTAGAAACCCTTTGTTTCCCTTTGCAAAATCAAACTCAACCTCCAATAAATGTGCACAAAAAACATTGTTGCGGGAAATACGCACTTGCTGGAAACTGAGATCTGCTGATCGTGTACTCCTTCTGGTGATCTTGCACTCGCACTAGGCAACTCGCGAATTCCTTGCAACTTGAGAAGGAACGGATCTATCTCCTCTCCTTTGTGCATCTGATATGACCTCAGTTGATTTTCCAATAACATCTTCCATTGCATGGAAGAGCCTTGGTATAAGGTAGTCAGCGTATGGCACATCTCCCTTGTTGTGTTCTTCTCAGCAATATGTGGCATGACATGATCCTGGACCCCATCTAAGATCATGCATTTCCCCTTCGCCTCGACCTCCTCATACTTATCATTTGCATTCGGGTCAACTGGGATAGCTACTGTTTTCAAGGCATAGTCCTTGATGCAATGTTTATTCAGGTTCGCCAGGATCTTGGCCTTCCAGATGAAAAAATTGGAAGCCCCGTCCAATTTGTCCTGATCCCTTAATCCGTTCACTACCATCTCTGCTCCTCTTCTCTAGACTCCCTCTGAGTCTTGATTTCCCTCTAGGAAATCCTCCAGCCAATTGTCGAATCACTCTTTCCTAATCCTCCTTTGCCGCTACAACCTAGATCTAGATTTCTTGGCTAGAAATCTGTCGAGGTAGTGCTTCCCTCTACCTTAGTTCAGTCTTCGTAGACATTGTTCTGTACCGACAGAAACAACGTCCCACCAGTGAGTCAAATCAAAATTTGCACAACTCCCTTAGCCCTGATAACTGAAGAATCTGAGCCTTTTAGGCTCCGCGCAATCACTGCGTGGGTTGAATCAGCTCCTCTTGGCCAACTGCGTCAATCCTTCTTGGCACAAAAAGATGATGTGGCTCTGCGTGAGCTTGATTCCCCCCCTCTACCTTTGCGCTAGGCCTTCTCCTGGCTCAGAGTGCTGACGCAGGCATTGCGTGAGCCTCTGTGCCACCCTCCTGCATTGCGTCACCCTTCCTCTTGCCTGTTATGCTCTGGAACATCGCTCTCTCTCGGGACAACTGTTTCTTTGCTGCAAATTCTCAGATTTCTCTGGTGTCTTCAATCGCCAATGATCTGCAATTGCTCTGATACCATGTGAAAATTCCTGAATCTAACACATCAAAAACCCCTACTGTAATTTCTGGTTTACTATCTCCTACTTGTTCTTTACATTAACAAGTTATTTAACTGCATAAATATCGAAGTAAACACTATTGCAGCCTTCACAAATATACAAATCATGAACTGAAATAAACTAAGACAATAACACAAGGGACACCGTTATTTTTGGACAATCGTCCCCAGAAAAACCCAATGTGGGAAAACTGGTGCAACATATAGAGGGTTTGTATTATTAAGCAGATTCTTGAATACAACTAGGGTGCCAGAAATGGCTCACCCAACAGAGAATATCCTCGACAATAGTACCTCTATCTGGAGACAGATATTTCGGCAAATCAACAATCGGATGATCAACCCCACAGTGACTCCAGCTGTTCCTTGTGTTGGACAACGAAAGCTGCTCCAAGCACTGCTTTGGAATTGCGTCACCCTCTCCCGGTTGATCTGCTCTCAGTTTGCCCCACAGAATCTTGCTAGCATTGCCTTTGAAGCCTATCGTTAGCCTCTACGGCCCTCAACACTGCCTACGTTAGCCTCTACGGCCCTCAACACTGCCTGCGTTAGCCTCTACGGCTTCTACGTCAGCGTCTATGACCATGACCTTCTGCGTCCTCTAAGTCAGCTCTTGCTGCCTCTGCATCAACCCTTCTAGGGCTTGCGCTGTCTCTTCGGCACTGCGTTGCCCTTCTGCTATGTATTCTTCAGCCTCGGATGAAAATCTCTTGCTGAACTGCCCCTTGCTGCAACTGATCACTTTCTCGATTTCCTCAACAAACCTCGCCCCAGAAAATTGAACTGATTGATCTCTCTTGGTGTATCTCCAAATGACTCTCAAGCGTCCTCTTATATTTTTCTTGTTGACGATTCAACGGCCAAGATTAAGTCCCTAAGCAACGGCTAAGATTAGAATTGGATTGGTCCTCATTACTTAGAACTTTCTCACCCATATTATATCAATACACATTAATATTTTAATTTTCCTATGTTTAGACTTAGGAACTCATTAAAAATATTAATTATTTTAATATCTCTTCATTCGGGTGGAATTTCTCCAAATGATTGCTGGGTCTTGGAGATCTCATATGCCTTAGCTTCTCCACCAATTTCCAAGGCTTGAACACATCTGATGCTACCCAAAATCAACAAGGGAGAATACTCGGATGTCCTATGTTTGATGTCGATCCCTAGGGTCCAAACCCTCTGCTTCCTCCAATGCGTTCAGACCTGCAACATAAACCAGAGAAGCATATACATAACAAATATTTCAAAGAATGTGCATATTAAACATGTTAGATCATCAAGTATAGATATAAAAAGCATGATATGTTAGACATGAATTATAAAAACATGAGATCACAGCATTTCAGGAACAAGATTAATCTTCTTTATTGACAACAACGAATAGGAGTGGAAGAATACAACCTGATCCGACCATGGCACCAACAAACCTTCCTTTTGATTCATCCAACCCAAACCTCAAAGATCACCTCAATATGTGCAAAAGGATGTCATATAATGGAAGATGAACATCTTTGCAAGGAAACAAAGGTTTCTTATGACTGGGATTGTAGGAGGCATAGGGAAAATCAGACTTGATCTGGGGAAAAAAGGACCATAATGTCGATATCCTATCTCCTTCTATGTTTAGGCCTTCCCATGAGGTTTATAAATACCACCAGAAATCAATTAATTCAGTTAGGCCACAGGCTCTTGTAGGTGGGCTTTTGGTGAAACCCGTAAACACCGCTCGAGAAATAGGTTTTTTTTTTTTTTTAAAATATATGTATGCAGGTTTGGTATTATGGTACCTGCGTGAACACGCTTTTATATGGGCAGAGTCACATATGGAATTTAAAAAATTGTTTTTTAATAAATGACCAAGTCTGAATGGGAAAGGGCTGCCCAAGGCCATATAAGAGCATCATAACTATAGGAGTGTTGAATAATGCTATAACAGATGCCCCCCAATATATTAGGTCAGAAGGGGTACATGATGTCCGAAATGTATTAAGTAGAGAGATAGATAATTTGAGAACTTGAGAGGAGATCACCAGATTCCGACCAACTGAATACTTATAGAAGGAATCAAAAAAAAGATTCATGTTTGAGGCGAGCATACCCATGCTCAGAGTTAATAAATCATGTTCGCTGATCAAGTACAAAGTGGATCCATCATGTATACATAAGTGTACAAAGAACACTGGAAGCTACATAGTGGATCATCTAATCATAGCTGTAAAGGAGCACAATGGAGCTATGTCTCAATATCACATATATAAGAATTGATCAATGATGCTCGAAGAATGTCTGATCACTGATACTGCAGAATAAATCCTTATAATAGTACCATATCATATAGGTGGAATAGTGGTATTGCATGAAACTCGGGTGTCAACATATGGAATGCTGCTGAAATGAACTGCAACATATAATGGTCACTGGTTGCACCGGCTAAAAACTGAAAGGATTGTATACGTAAGTGTACAAAGAAGACTGGAAGATACATAGTGGATTGTCTAATCACAACCACAAAGGAGCACAACAGAGCTATGTCTCAATATCACATATATAAGAACTAATCAATGATGCTCGAAATATGTCTGATCACTGATACTGCATAATTGATCCTCATAACAGTACCATGTTATATAGGTGGAATAGTTGTACTGCATGAAACTTGGGTGTCAACATATAGAATGCTGCTGAAATGAACTTCAACATATAAGGTGACTGGTTGCACCGACAAAAAACTGAAAGGATCGTCAAGCGAACCAGGATGCTGACACAACCCGAGGTCTTCACCAACCACAGATGGTACATTTCTACACGATGGGAATAAATGAGTTGAAGTCGACCATGTGAGAAATCGTTTGGTTACCGGTCATTGATATATATCGTTAACAAACGCGAGACAACTCATTGATAATGATGATGTGAGTTAAGGTACCCTAGTACAATCTAACAAGTGCAAATAAATGTGTTGAAGTCGAACACTTGAGAGAATCTATCAATTAGGAGACATTGATGTATTCTCACTGTCGATAGTGAAGGAGTTTGCCACTGATTATTGCAAACCCTAAGGTACTGAAAAAGGACTCTAGATCTTGTTCTTAGAGTAATGAGTTGGAGTCGATGGGAAAAGATTTGCTGGAAGGAAGGCGTTAAGGCATCCCACATCAACCAGCGCGAGTGTAACCCATAGGCCAATAATTTGGAAGAACTCGGACGGAAAGAGATGAAGTAACCATTCTGAAGTACGTTTTCAGCATACAGAAGATGTGGCTAGCGCACGACAGGAATCCTCTAAACCAACCAATAATGAAAGCTGACATAAAGGCGAGGAATCCACCAATAGGGTCAAATGGAAACCAAGGTACTACACGAATTCCAATGTGTGATAATGTAAGCTGATGTCGAACACAAGGGAAACCACTCAGTTAAAGACCCATGATATTGATTGATGTTGAGCACAAGGTCACTTATGAATGATGTAAATAGGGCCAGGGTGCGGCTCTAAGCCTGCCCTCAGAGCAATTTGTCAGAGTCGATAAGAGCAGACCCGCTAGCAAGAAGTCAATGGAGACCTTCTTAACCAGCATGAGCAAAGGACCAAATAATTGATGTGATACTGAAGATAACTTTGACAGACGGGGGGTATGGTTGATGAAAAATGAGTCAAGGGACACCGCAAAATGGTTGACAGAGGTTAACTTCCCTTGAACAAAAGCACGACTCATATGTGACTATGTGGCAGCCTAAAATAACTTTGTATAAGTTTGCAATGCAGGAGGCATTAACAAACTCTCCATATGATTGGAAGAGATAACCAACAGGAGGAGAACTGACTCGATAACAAGGTTATGGCTCTCCTAAAGTCAAACTAAGTCCCATCCCAATTGGAGGAAAAACTTGTTTTGAGTGCTTTGTTCAAGGGCGCATAAATGACTCTTGCTACCATCAAGTATGGAAGTACATGTCCTGCTCTCGGTCTTTTTGGAATATATAATTTTTTTTGTCTTTTTCATATTTAAAGCCTGAAAAAGAATAAAAGAATGCCTATAGTACAATGGAAAGAACGAGTGTTCAAAAACAGATGCTCTAGTCCCTGGCGCTGGGACATTCCTATGCTGCTCAATGTAAGGTAGCGAAAATGGTCGTCAACACTCAAAGGGATGCTCTTTCCACGGATGAAAGGTGTCAAGTTGTAGAGGCAAATGAATGCATGGTTTTGAACTTGCAGAAAAAGTCATGGTCAAAAGTGGCTTATACACGAGTCCAAATGAAGTCGGCTTAAGGCCGAAAGGATAGTTAATATGCAATGCAGCGATACAACTTAACACATGGGAGCCTTTAGGGTATAAAGCTAGAAAAATAGCGAAGAAGAAGAGAAATGAGGCTTCATCGCAAAGTCATGGCGGGATTAAAGAGGACTCCCGAGCCTAAGAACAAAAGCTCAACATGGGTGCCAAGTGACAACATGGTACTATCTAGGGTGCCCATGATAAGGTAGGCCCACCACACAAGTTATGACACTTCTAAGCAATAAGAAGTTTCTGTGTCACATATTGGTAGGGTCGATCCTAGGGCCAAAACGAAAAAGGAAATTGATAAATGCACAATGCAGGTGAAAAACCTAACCTATCTGCCAGTTTCAAGAACAGATACCTGTCAGAGTGGATCAACCATAAAAATACCCAAAGGAGAAGTATTCCAAGTTCTGTAGACATGATTAGGAACACTAAGCAAGAAGTTAATACATTGCAAATATAAACTTCAGATAAAATCTTGTGTTATAGAATACAAAACTTGAAAATGCGTACCTTATATATACAATATGGTACACGGAACCATGCAACCTTGCGGCTTACGCATAATAGTTCTTCAGGACAAGGCCCTTATGGGACTCTGGCCAAGGAATCCTTTGGTAGTTGAAACTCATGGCTTCAAAAAATTCTTCCTGCAAAGGCAACTCAACTTCCAAGAAATCATGAGAACTAGAAGGATCAAAAGACGGAATTAAGGGGTCCCATGCCCCCATAGGAGAAATCACTTGATCAACTGCTGGGACCAAGTCCTAAGAAGGAAAATAATAGTTCCAATGATCCTTCTCAGAAGAAATTGAGGATTGAGGATACAATGCCACATAGTTCACCTGTGGCGGGGCAGAGTCTACTGGAACACTTGGAACATACCAAGGGGTATTTTGAAGTAAATTCGAATTGGGAGGGCGATTATCAGATGTAAGCTGATCAATAGTGACAATACTTCCATTATGAGGAAAATACATCACTCGAAAGAGTGAAGACACCACAACATTCATAGCATAGACATAATCATACCCAAGTAGCATATTAAAATCTAAAGGGCGATCAACCACCACCATATCGATTAAGATAGTCTTCCCACCTAAAGTAATAGGAAATTGAGGAAGAACACCCATAGATTCACCAGGTCTTCTATGATAAGCTAACGACTGACTATCAACTGGCAACAACTTTGGAGAACCCAAGCTTTCCAAGTCAAGGAGAATATAATACTTGTAGAGGATCCTTCATCCACCATACATTGATAGACAATTGTGGAATTAATTGTAACCCTTATTTGAAAAGGTGCAACAGAAGGAAGATGAGGCTCGACAAGATTATCCCAATCAAAGGAGACACTCCTAGAACTTGGACAGGGTACACTTGAAGAGACCTGCATGCCCCCTAGACCAGAAGACTTTAAACTAGAAATCAAGAAGTCTCTGTTGTTAGGCACTTCACCCCCCAAAAGAGGAGTGGAATCGGCCAAAGATTGCATTGGCTTGACCACTTCATCAACTAGTGGTTGACTAGATTGTTGAGAAACCATAACAGATTTAGGAGTTGAAGAATCTTCAGACTTGGACCATAACCTTTGTAGTACTGAAATACCAGGGCACAAATGAGTAAGATGGTCTCCCTTACATATCTTACATGGGAATTTAGGTTTAAATCTTCTACACCTAAGTTTTTGATCAACATCCATCCCCCCAACATGACTAGTAGTGGTTGGTGGAGAGTCTTTAACATGACTTGCAGAGGTTAGTGGCTCTTTTCTTAGAGAGATAAGACTTGTGCTCCCAGTCCTACTCATAAAAGCAGGTGAGTCAACAGGAATATCACTTAGAGGTAGGTGACCCTTTGCTAGTATGACTTACAGTGACTAGACTTATGCCCCCAGTGTGACTTGCAGCCGCTGAAGGCTCATTTCCAACATGACTTGCAGTGGCTGAAGGCTCGTCTCCAACATGACTTGCAAAGGTTGGTGATGATTCATGGAGAGAACTATTCTTCTCCTTATTCCTCCTCTATCTATTCTTTTTAGATTTCTTATTACAAGATAGAGGAGAAAGAGGATACCTAGATTTTTCTTGTTAAGAAGATGAACAATTAACACCCATTTGATGCCCTTGAAATAAAGCATTCATCTGAGAAGCTTTAAGAAAATTTAGAATATTCGAAGTGGACCACAACCAAACTGGTAGTTCAACATTCAATCCAAGAATATTCAAAGTGGCCATCAAGGGGGTATCAACATTTCCAAAGAAAGGAAAAGCACAAGGATCCCCTTTGGGAGGGGTCCCTTGGTCGGCCTCCACAGGAATATTGGCCATACCCAACTTATACACAGATCCTTTCCTTACGGGATTGTTCAAATGACTTTTCAAGGAAGAGAGATGCACAATCAAACCTTTGCCCTCAAGGAGGTAACTCCACAATTTCAAGAGAAAGATCAAAAGCCTTTCAAGAACAGTGGAGTGGTTGGTTAGTGACTCAGAATCAAAGCTCCAAAAGTGACAAGACAAGTCCACCTAAAGCCAGCTAAATACAAAGAGCAAAGAGCACTCCACTATAAAGTCCTATAGATACAACCAAACAAGCAACTTCCAAGTATTTATGGTTCGGGTGGTAAGGATCGGAGACCAAAATACAAGAAAGTGAAGATAAAGACCTTTCAAAGATAGTTTGGGATAATTACAGCCCAAGCCTACTAGCGAAGGTATTAGAAACAATTACGCTAACCTCCAGACAATAGCCTCCGCCAGTGCAAGTACCCAAGCTTCGCAAAGGCACCCTCCAGAAGTACTATGAAAGTGATACAACGTTTGTCTCAAGTACCACAGGTATTCCCCCTCGCAGTCCCCTGTGTGGTCCCTAGGATAGGCAACTAAGGTCACTAGTTCGTAATCAGAAGCCGAGCGGAACAGTCGTGGGCACGAGATCCAATAGGTAGGAGAGGGGGTATCTCTTTCCTTGTGTTCACTCGTCCTCGTGCTTAACTCATGTGTTAGAAGAGCTTTCTCAGATAGCTTAACGAGACTAGATTTTGCACTCTTTAATCAACTTCTATGTTTCAGTTTAGAGTGGCCTTGGAGAGTTTACTTTCCACACACTAATTCCAAGGCCCTAAATGCCCTAGACTAGTTGATGTATCTATGAAAAAAATAAAAGTCTAGTTCATTTTAATTAAGTGCTTGATTTTAAGCGGTTGTTATTTTGGACATAGGGAAACGGAAGTGCAACTGATGGTGTTTTGACTTGAAAGAAATCAATAGAAAACCTAGCTACATGAAAATGCAACTCTTTTTCTTCAATGAAAAGTGATTTCTACAAAGGTTCTATGAGGAACCTAATAAAGTAAGAATTTTTTTTTTTTTTTAATATTCACACATTCAGCATTTATCGAAAGAGACTAAAATGCTTAAAATGCAAACTATGTTAATGCATACTAAAATGCCTAAGTGCAAGATACTATGGAATGCTCTAAACAAACAAATGTGTTCTTTCAAAGACCAAAAGCCAAAATTTACCCAAACAAGGAGAAACAAATATTCTAGAAAAGATCTCCCATGCGAAGCAAATTCCAACTTCAAATAAAGATTCACACATTTGTTGATAAACAAAAGGACGAATACCAAAAACCAAACCAAAAGAAAGAAAAGGCAAAAACAAATGTTTTTTTCTTTGTCTTTTAAGGACTTTGAATAAAAGCTTCAAGAAGGGAAAGCAATCAATGACCTCAAGATCAAAATCAAGTGAAAAGACACCAAAGTTTACCAGCCATAAACAATTACCGAAATGATAAGACCAAAGTGACTAAGAGGTCAAAAACACTTAAACAGCTTGATCTGAAAGACACATAAAAGTGTCAGGAAACAAAAGATTTCAGAGGACTAAAATTTTTCACTAAAGCAAAATTGCAAAGACATTTCTCAAACCAATAACAAGAAACAAAAAGCGGCAACTTCGAGAATGCAAATGGAGCAATGAAAAGATTGGATCTTAAGGCAAGTTGAAAAACAACTCTCTGTCCTAGATGTATAGAACAATCCGACACTTTACCAAAAGGTCTGAAATCCAAACTCAAAAGTCCAAAACTTCACCAAATAGCAAACCCTAGGTTGACAAGAGCTTTTTGCAAAAAGAGACAAAGAAACTGACGCGAACAAGAAACCAAATCATTCCAGACAACAAATGACTCTTAAAGAGCAGGAAAGCCAGACTACTTCCCAAAACTGGAGGAAAGAAATTGAAAAATTCAAATTTTCTAGATATACGTGACTCTGTCTCAGGAAAACTGCGTGTATACACGACTGTGTTTGAAGAAACACACGTGTATGCGGGTTTCTTTGGAAGAAACCACGTGTGTACGCGATTGTGTACAAAGAAAAACGTGTATATGCAGAAAAATAGGGAAAAATATAAAGTACAGGCTTGATCCAAAAGATCAGATTGACTGCACATACTGTAAAGGAATCAATAACACTGGAAAAATCCAGAAACAAGACAAAAGAGCCCAAATCAAGAATAAAGCAACTCTTCTAGGAAATACAAGATTGTATTCCCTAGTGGAGTCGCCAATTCTGTTAGTGGAAACATCCCTTAGGTAAGGGTTGAGAACCTTAACAAATCGAAGGCAGACTATCAACAAGAAGCACTCATTCAAGCAAGCAAACTATGAAAACTGCTAAAGTTGGGTTTAGGGAGAATACTTGGAGGTCCTACGTTTGATGTCGATCCTGTAGGGTTTAAACCCTCTGCTTCCTCCAATGCGTTCAAACCTGCACATAAACTGGAGAAGCATATACATAGCAAATATTTCAAAGAATGTGCATATTATACATGTTAGATCATCAAGTATAGATATATAAAGCATGATATGTTAGACTTGAATTATAGAAACATTAGATCACAACATTTCACGAACAAGACAGATCTTCTTTATTGACAACAACAAATAGGAGTGGAAGAATACAACCTGATCTGACCACGACACCAATGGACCTTCCTTTTGATCCGTCCAACCCAAGCCTCAAAGATCGCTTCAATATGTGCAAAAGGATGTCATATAATGGAAAATGAACATCTCTGCATGGAAACAAGGGTTTCCTATGATTGGGAGTGCAGGAGGCACAGAGAAAATCAGACTTGATCTGGGGACAAAAGGACTATAATGTCAATATCCTATCTCCTTCTATGTTTTAGGCCTTCCCATGAGGTGTATAAATACCACCAGAAATCAGTTGATTCAGTTAGGCCACGGGCTCCTGTAGGTGGGCTTTCGGTGAAACTCGTAAACCCCGCTCGAGAAATAGGAATATTTTTTTTCTTCATATTTTAAATTATGTATGCGGGTTTGGTATTATGGTACCCATGTGTACACACACTTTTATAAGGGCAGAGTCGAGTATGGAATTTATTTATTTTTTAATAAATGACCAAGTCTGAATGGGAAAGGGTTGCCGAAGGCCATGTAAGAGCATCATAACTACAAGAGTGCTGAATAATGTTATAACACTCCCTTCCCTAGTTACATGTTCACCAAAACTATTTGGTATGGGTTCCAAACAATGTTGCACGAAGCCCCTAAGAAGCTTCGCTGGAAGCGCGCTTCCAATTTTTTTTGCCGCTTCCTGGACTTTTCGGAAGTCGAAAGCGTGGTGCTTAGGAGGAGGAAGCGTACGCTTCTGGAAAAGCTTTCGGAAAAGCGTTTAGAAAATCGTATTTTTTTTTCAATTTTTTTTTTTTTTTTTTAAAATTTTAGGTGAGTTTGTTTGTCGGGGGTGGGTCCTCCTTGGGTTAGGGTGACGAATGAAGGCAAAAAAAATATAAATATCGCAGATGCTCATGGTAATGTTAAATTCTTAAAGTAAAAGTGACATTCTCCTTTATTTTTCATTTTCATCCTTTTACTTAAATTTTTAACATTACCATGAAATGACTCGGGATGTTTGAG